>JBBPCX010020654.1:0-16897 GCA_037974365.1 Hydrocynus forskahlii | reverse complement strand
ATATGGCAAAGATTAGACAGTTTGACAAGCATAAAATAGTACTTTTGTACCAACAAAGTGATTGAAAGCAAGACTTTGGCTCAAGTCATTTGCACAATACAGTATATGAGTGTGATACTGATCTGTGTGTGTGTGTGTGTGTGTGTGTACCCGCTTGGTGAGCTGCGTGTCCATCATAAAGTTGTGCACATGCTTTTCGGCCTTGGTCAGCTCCAGCTTCCTCGCTACCACGGCAACAACCAGCGCTGTGCAGCCCGCACCCTGAAAGACCGAGGGAGAAAGACAGAGAGAGACAGTGAAGGATGAGAAGTGATAGAAGAGGAGACAACAAGCAAGAGAATACGTCAGTAGGAGGAAGAGTGGAAAGAGCGCTTGATTTTCATTGACAGAGGTCATACTCGGAGGACAAGAGGAGAAGAGGAGAAAAGAAAGACAACAGAGATGAGGAAAGACGGAGAGAGAGAGAAGGCAGGGAGAGTTGACAGAAAGAATCAGCGTGGGAGTGCAACAACACAGTGACCAGCATCTGTGAGAAAACTGGTTAAAGTCTGACCTTCAACTGAAAGACACGTGCCATTTAATGTATATAGTTTGACCGTAAGCGACACGCACACATTCATCAGAACAGACCACCTTTGCTCCTTGGTCCAGTATGGGCACTCTGACTGGTCTGCAGACCCAGTGTTCACCTTTCTATAGCATTAACTTTTTTGGCAGTTTGTGCTACAGCAGCTCTTCTGTGGGATCAGACCGGAAGGTCTAGTCTTCGCTACCCACATGCATCGGTGAGGCTTGAGCGCCCATGTCCCTGTCATTCACCAGTTGACCTTTCTTGGACCACTTTTCGTAGGTACTGACCACTGCATAAGGGGAACACCCCACAAGACCTGCTGTTTTAGAGATGCTCTGACCCATTCAATGAATCATCACAATTCGGCCCTTGTCAAAGTCACTGAGATTTTTACACGCCCGCCTTCCAACACATTAACCTCATAAACTGACTTTTCACTGTCTAATGTGTATGCCAGCCATTCCATGCCAGTGTCTGTTAAATTCCTACACAAGCACCTCATTCTGCTTTAACAGGTACCGATTAGTGATCACCTGAATCAAATCTTATTTAATGAGGAAAAGTATAAAAACACTGCTGTAATCAACACTCTCCTCTTGGAATGTGACCAGTTGGTGAACAATAGATTTGTTTTCTTTTAATTATTCAAGTTCCGTAAACACTGCATTATTTCTCTTATTTTGATGTTTTGTCATATCCTTAACAATTATGCTTTAAAGAACAATATTTTTATTTGGAAAATTAGAATAATATTGTCAGCAGTTCTTAAAAACTAAGACAAAACTATAAAAGATCAAATCTGAGAAACTGAACAGTTTCTCTTATTTGGGTCTCTTATTTTTTTTTTCCAGAGCTGTATTCCACCCCTTGACATATAACACAATACAATCAATGTTATTCACTTCACCTGGTCGTGGTTTTAATGTTGTGGCTGACTGTTGTCCACACAACTCCCCATTTTAAAAATATGTAACTTCAGGTGCCTGAAGCGCTTTGCAGCACGACTGAGAAATGCTTTAAAAAGCAAACAGCCAGTATTCGCCTACTTTGCATTGGCGGCACACAAGCCTGATTTAAAAATGCAAATAGGCCTGTATAATACTGCTCAGGGAAATGCGATCTGGACAATATCCGGATGCAGCAGCAACATGATCAAATCAAGATGGTCAGATGTTATGCCAGGGGTTGGACACATCTAGACCTACATGCTGAACTTGTTATCTTTCTCTTTATAGCTTAAAAAAACAACAAATACAGTATCATGGTCTAAAGCAGGCCTATTATATGGTGACCCTTGTACTATAGTGGTCAGAATTACACTGTAGACAGACAGTGACCAGACAGCCCTTCTAATTCAGTTACTTTAAGACACACCCATTGCTGATAGCCGTTTTCAATCGCAAACATAGCCATCATCTCTACAGGAAATAATTGTTTGATAGAATGGGATGCCCTGGAGCAGTCGGACGTGAGCCTAAGGTCACCATGCCCACTGCCAAGCATGATCTACAGGCCCCTCAGCATTGGAGCAGTTCTCTGGTGTGGTGGAGCTCCATCCTGTACCTTAGGGATGAGCTGGAGTAGTGTTTACAATCCAGAACTGATCAACCAACATCAGTACCTGACCTAAGGCTCCTGTACTCCAGGGTGTCTACAGATCTTTTAAAGACCGTTTTAAGACCACAAACTAATTAAGACCAAACCTGTACTGGAAATACACACGAAAGCTGAAACTCTTTCCAAATAAACTTAAGCAATAAGCCATTTTTTAAATATTTAATATAGGCCATTAAAAAAAAAAAAATAGATATATATATTTTTTTTTTTCCCCACATGTAAATGTTTGCACAAGTTCCAAGTCCGGAAACATGGTTTTGAACATCTCTTCATTATCATCATTTGACTTGTTTGAGTGTTGGCTTGCCACTGTGCTCAGCACCCAAATCACCTCTTGTTTGAGTGCTGGAGTTGAACCACAAATTGTTTGGAGGTCAGATGATGGCATTGTTTACTGTGGATTTCCCCTGATTACATCCGTACTAACAGCCTCCCTCGAGGAACTCTGGGTGGAGCCGAAATTGGCAACTGGAGTTTGCTGGCAGACATTTGCATGTTCTCAGTGTGATTCCCCCCGCCTTGACTCCCATTGTCCTGGGTTTAAAACTCCTCCCGCAAACACTGTCATTTGTTACACAAGCACTTCCCGGCACAGGCTTTAACCATGTGTAATCAATATTTTCATTTGTCATTAAAACCGCATTTTCCCATTTTACTTATTAGCAAAGAGCTTAAGAATACTGTAAGTAATTGGCCTTCTTTTTTTAGTAGTCATTCTTATTTGATCTGAGAAATTCTCACAGTGACATGACAAAAAATAGACCCATCCAATCTAAATTTAAGACATTTTAATACTTTTAAGGACTTGCAGCCACTCTGCACTCGAATATGGCAATATTACTTCATTACTTTTGTGCTTAATGTGCTATTCTGGACTTTTCTGATGTAATAGCCCTTGTGGACTAATGATATGAAATAACACATATATATATATACACTGTACACGCAGTCTTTTTCTCGGTTTTGAGCAGTGTTTCTGCTCACAGCAGTGGCAGCACAGCCATTATAACACAATTCTTCAACACAAATGACCATTTACAGAAATTATTAGCGTCAAGTTAGTGGCAAGCTGGCAGCTTTATACTGGCCTGTTAATACATTTTTAAAATAGTTTTTTTCAGAATTTTCAGTTATCTCCTCATTTTAGTCCATCAGTCACACAATCACACCAACGCTGAGATGGTTAGCATGTGCTTCCACCTAAGTCGCATGAAGCTCTACCGCATCTTAGTGGACATCACTGGACATCTTAACATTGAGAACACTAACTGCCAGTTCTGTTATATCAGTCAAAAGATGCATGCACTGGCTAACAATGGGTTGAGTGATGAGGGAGTGGGAGGGCCAAGCCACAGAGATCAAGAACAGTAGTGATCTCTTGGTCACCTGCTTATGGATCACTTGAGCAACCTCACACTTTTAACATTAACATTTCACATATCAACCTAAGTTTCCTAATCAAAATCCTAAAGCTTTTGATAAGGAAAAAATGTGTTCTACCAACACCCACTCAATTGGTAAAGGGCTTTTCCTCCAGCACCCCAAGCCAGTTTTCCTCTGCACTGCTGATTGGCTAAGGGCAGTGCACTGAACCTTATGGATAGTTGGGAATCCCCACAGCGCAAACTGAGACCTCTGCAAACGTTATTTACAAACAGACATCCCATTTTTTTTTTACCTTCCAGACAGTTTCTGGAGAGATAGATCCAACAAAACATTAAGTGTTTGAAAGAACTATAGGTACAGTGTGGTTATTTCTTCTTTTTTCCCTCATAGTAAGTGGTAGGGTGGACAGAATCCCCTTCAACTAGTTAACTAAGCACTAAAGTGGGAAGATCACTGAAAACCACTTTGGATGAAAGAGGTGATGAAGATGGAGTCAAAGAGAGAGTTACATGGACAATACACGGACAGATAGACAATAAAATCCAGTAAGAAAAGATTAAAAGGGGGATTTAGGGAGAAAATAGAGAAGGGCAAAGAAGACAAAATGGGCGTGAGCATGCGTGCACAAGTCCATGTGTGTTCATGGGCATGCGTGTGCTGGGGTGACTAATGGACACTACTCGTAGGAAAGTAAAAACTACAAAAGCAAAACAAAAACCCATTTTCCAGCGGCACTTTGTCCATATATAGGACTAAATAAGTCATGACGCCCCTCTGCGGAAAAGCCCTCCAGGCACTTTGGGCACATACCGAGCCTCCCCTCGAAGGATTTTCAAGACTGATAGAAGCCCATAGCACAGCGGCTTTAATGGAACATATTAAAGTCGACATATATAGCCAGTGTTACCATGCCCAAAAAAAAAAACTCCTACTGTAAGTCCATCAGCCAAGACATGTTTAGCATCTGAACATCTGAAGATTTATTCTAGAGTTTTGCACTAATGCTTTAGCCCTGTTGATGTCTTAAAACACTTTCTGTCTACTTTCTGCAAAGTTTTATGTTGCTTACAAAGTATTTTATACTGCTTACAAAGTATAAAATGTGCCTTTTGTACAGACCACATTCAATCTTTTGAAAGTGAAATTTGACACTGACATGGTAGTTGGGGGTTCACTGGCATGAGTGGATCACACACTTAAACACTGTGTCCACTTACTGTCCACTTTACTGGACATCTACTCTGTATTTCCAGCCTGGAGAATAGAGGTGACATAGTAGGTGAAGCACTGTGACACTGTCTCAAAAACATTTGCTTACATGGCTTCTGATGCTGTGTGACACTGTTATCTATAAACATGGACAGCATGAAGCAAATGTCAAAAGTACGAAACATTGCATATAACCAGGGGTTGAAACTCCTGATACTGAAGATCTACTGTATTCTAGAGAAAGTTCTTGGAAAAGATTATAGAAAAATAACTAAATTACAGAGAATCCTTTAAAATGGAGGAGAATAAAATCAGATGTCTGAAGAGTTTAATGCCTCTATAAGCCCCCTCAAAGAAATTTATTATGAGAATTAGTTAAACCGCCTGGTCCGGTTTTACAATGGCTTTGGCCTAAACTAAGCACATATTTTTAATTCCACACGTGCAGGATGTGAGGTACAATAACCCGCAATGAAGACTTGTCAGACAGTCAACATTACACATAAAATTCAGAAGACAAATGCAGGTTCACAGGCGGGTTTGGATATAAAACGGGTAGTAAATAAAATGGGTATATTTGGGTTGCAGACATCTGGTTCCATTCACTTTCTTGTTAAAGAAATCTGTATTAGTAAGTTTCTTTACAATTAATTATTTCACATCAAACACACTCTGAATGATTTCATTCACATCTCAACCACCGAATGATGCAGAAATTGGCCGATATTACTTGTTCTCATAACTCCTGTACTTGTATATACATCTGGCTTATAGTGTTTACATTATATCCCTCTGATTTCCTTGTGCATTTATTTTACCTTGCTTGCCAGCATTCTGCCCTGCAGTCATGGTACATTTCCTTACAATGATGTATTAATCCTCATAGGTCTCATCAGTTTACTCATTAAAGTGGTCCCAAAGGACAAATATAATCACGGAAAGTGAACTTGAGAGGTGGAGAAACACTGACACTCTAATTATCCTAGGAAATGAGAATATGTTATTTTGATATAATGTTCATTATCTGTGCTTAGACTGTGTGTAGGGTAGTCCTCTGTAGGTCAGAAGGTACAGGAGATTTCAGAACCACACTGTTCAGGTGTCTCATCCCATTCACACGTTCTGTTAAACTGTTGTACTGTCTGTTTATTGGACTGTTTCTGTCATTCTTAACGCTTTGTTCAATGCTGCTATAATCTGCTTCCAGTGCAATATCATATTTATGGGGAAATACAAGTCACTCTGGAAGGTTTACATCCCGTTGTTATAATGTCTATTTATTGTACTGTTTCTGTCATGGTGTGCACCTTATTGAATGTTGCAATATGTTCCCCCAGGTTCCATGAAGAATTCTCATAAAGAAGTCTCATCACACTATGTATGTGTTCACAGCTGCTGATGACAATAAGGTAACCTTGAACCTTGGACCTAATTAGGTTCATATTACTCTTATACACTACAGTAGACCACCCGACCTAGTTAACTGGGTTGTCTAGTGTAGTGTATAACAATAACGGTTCAGAATGAACCATCACTGATTTCCATATAATACGCCTGTTTTAGAGAGGACCCCACGTTATTCAATGAAACCTGTGGCTCAATCATAATGACCAGAACTTCCCAAAGGAAGAGGATCAAGTTACAGAAAAGGAGAAATGTACAATACATTGCTTCACTCTATGAACCACATGGGTCCAGTCCACTATATCATCAAGCAATTAAAGAAGCATCAGACATTACACACGTGATCAAATCAAGCCAATCGATAGAGATGGACAAGAAGCGAACTGGTAAAAGATCACAATCTGAGACCAAAAACAAGTTTCAAAAAGTTATTTGGCTGCACTGAGTGAGTGCATGAGTCACATTCAGTGCTGTACAAGTAAAGGCTTATATGTCACGATGGCAAGAAAGAAACCATTACAAATGTCATCTAAGACCCGAGTAGTGAATTGCCCAAAGTACTGTGGTCAGAAAAAATTACATTAAAGTTTCTGACTTCAAACAAACCCTCACTTCATTGTACACAAGGCATTACTCATGGACCCCAATCCCAAATGTGACGATTAGATTTATAGTACGCTTCAGTCCTGGAGTGACAGTGATACATTGTTCTCCTGTGTGACATGTTAATAAAAGCACTTCCTCTCATATATCAACTATTCAAAACTGACGACACCAAAGACACCACTTGGTTTATGAAGGTAAAGGTATTAAGAAAATATTGAATAAATGAAAAATTAAGAAAGTCAATTTCTCCATGAGGTGAAAAGCGTCAGGTGAAAACATTATTACTGTTTTAACTAAAACAGTCAAGTGCATGATTTGGCTCCTTAGCTCGCAATTGTGCAAGAAGAACCTATTATTTTTTTACCCTATTGGTCCCATGGAACAATAACCACACCGGTCAACTTAATAACGACCAGTCTGGCCCTATGTTGTCTGAACATTTAGCTATTTTAATTGATAACATTTAAACTTACTTCATCTACATTATGGTACATGCAGCCACCTACTGAACCAGAGTGTGTAACTTCATGACTTTATAAACATAACAGGACATTAAACTGTATAAATAAACCCATTGTGATTGTTTGTCCCTTGTTTCAAAGAGGACCATCAGTTAGTCCATAAAACCATCAATAAGAATCATATTCACAACATTCTAACGTAAATAAAGGATTAAATCAGAGCTAAGCAGAAATGTACAAAACATTGTTTCAGTCTCTGAACCACATGGGGACACTCCAACATTTCATCAAGCAATGAAAGAAGTATCACACAATCCACACATTGTCCATTCAGGCCGGCTCTCCAATCTGTGCACTTGAATGCAAAATCTAATGTTACAGTGCAAAAATAATTTGAGACAATAATAAATAATAACTGATTACTGATTAACTAATTACTGATTGTTTTTATTATTTTAAGGAGCTGAGATGAAATTTAGGTTTGCTTAAGAGTCTAAATTTGCCAGTAGTGCCTGAGCTCACTAATGCTCTTGTGGTTTCATCATATCAAATCCTTGCATGAATTGAAATATTCCAACATCTAATGAAGACTTCCCAGAAGAGCAGAGGCTGTTACTCAAGGAAAGAGGGAACAACTGTCATATTAAAAGGCACTGAAGTCTTAAAAAATAAATTAAAAAATAAAAATAAAATAAATAATAATAATAATAATAATAATTATTATTATTATTATTATTAAAAAAAGGAAAAAAGAAAAGGTCCTTCAGAAATTTCAGAAGGAGCAGGTGAGCAGGTGTCCACAAACTTTTGGACATGAAGTGCAGATGTAGTCTTTCTGTGGGAATTCATAAAGTGACTTTATGACCGTACATAACTGTCTGGTTATTTAACTGTCCCAGACTTTCTGACTTTGCACAATAAAGCTTTGACTGCTCCCTCAGAGCGGTAAGAATGTCGTGCTATCAATAGCCCCTCACATCGGCATGGCTTGCGTCAGTTTTGGCTATGAGGTTCTGTCTTCTGTCAGTTATGAGAGTCATGAAAGAGGAAGGCCATCTGTCCCAAATAGACTTGAATACAGTATGGCAGAGGCTTCTGTTGTCCCTGAAACAGAAAGAAGGCCCAACCGGCCAAAGAAACTCTGTGCTAACTCACTGCAAGGCATCGATCTGACCAGTTGAGGCATGTTCAGTGCATATGATGACACACTGGAAGTCCATGCGGAAACAAATTTTCAGCCCATCATATAATAAATAAATAAATAAACAAACAAATAAATAAATAAATAAAATAATAATAATGATAATAAAAACAACAATAGATTACATTACTGTGAGAAAACGCAAAGTGTGATTGCAGGGTTGCTATAAAAGTGTTTGGAGACAGTCATGGTCATCAGGCCTGTTTAATTTTACTACAAAGTGATTTCACCACTGATTTAACAAAGTGAGAAATTAGTCATAGAGCTTTTATTTTTGATGGGCTATACAGTGGTAAATTTTTCTAATTACTGGATAATTATACTGCATTTACAATATTTGTTTTTAATTACACCTTTTAGTTCTTTATAATGCAGGACTTTATTTTAAATCACTGTGGCCTCTAATAAGTGAAAGGACATTTCTGACTGGTTGCTTCATAACTATTTAGTATGAGTTTTTTTAATGTAAATATATGCTAATTATCAAGTTTATCATTTTACTCTTTAGTCATTTGCAGGACTTTAAGACGTCTGTATTCCCACTCTCACCTACTCTGGGCTGAGTAACTGCCTTCGCCCCTGGATGACGCTGATAATTAGCCTTGCACTAGTAGATCCTGTGGTAGGTCCCGGGGGACCTGCAGGCCTCTTCCGCAAGCCGCTACCAGACAAATCAGCTGAATTCATTATTATGACATAGTTAGTTCTGACCTTGCAGTGTGACTGATACCAGCCAATTGGTATCATTAGCTTAAATAGTGCAGTCGAGCCAGGCACCTCATTAAAACCAGCAAAACCATCCAAGGAGATGAGGGGAAAGTAATCCTGTAATGTTTGCATTAGTGTTTCATTTTCAGTTAGTGTTTGTTATCTCATGTGAGCTGCTGATATCATGTGTAAAGGGGCCAAATTGTGGAAAAATGAATTTTCTTCACTTTTATTTTTTAAATACAAGAGTATAGTATGTAACATACTACTCATTCACTGATCAGTAAAGTCAACATATGGAATAAACTGCAAAAGCATACCATTTTGAATTCACTGTTTTCACAAAAACCAATGCAATTAGATATGTGAAGTGCAGAATACATTTAAATAGGCTGCCCAAATGTAAAATGCAAGCTGCTAGCATGGCAGAGCTAGATCAGAGTTGTTTGTGTTTTGTGTCGTTACTGTTTTAAATTCTAATATTAAAAATCATAAACGTTGGCACAATCGCAATAATACACTCCAGGCCATCCCGTACAGGGGATATTGGCACTGGGGGGGTGACTTACTAGGCCTTCTGCTTCATACCTGGCAGTGTTGCCAGATCCTCAATTTTTCTGCAGCCTCAGAAAATAATTGTTTATTATGTTGTTTGACCCTGTAGCATTCCAATTAAATGCCATAAATATGTATATTTTTTATTATAAATGTATAATAATTAACCATAACAATTAGTAATTATGACAACAGTAGCATCACTGTATAATAGTATTATTATTATTATTATAATTTCAGATTGTTATTTGTTTTTATTATTAATAAAGAATCAGAATTGAAAGAACTGAACTGCTGTGAGAAACAGAGAGACTTGTGGCATCCAAGTCTTGTTTCAAGTCCATGTTAGCGAACACAACAGGTTTCCCTGGCATTCCCCTCTTCCTGGCACACAAATCCAAGTACCAGCCAAGCCCCCCTCCCCAAATCCCCCCGTCCCCTCAGGCCAGTGGTATATTCCGACACAGTTGGCCTTCAGTGTTGTCATAGCAACAAGTCCCATAATTCCACCTATAGAAACCCATTACAATCACTCTCAACAAGACAAGAAATCACATTTTACAGCCCCCCCCCGACTTGTGATGTTTTTCTTCCCTGTAGCCAAGTCTGTTTCTTACACCTTTCTGAATTGCAAAAAAGGAAGAAGAAAAAAAGGAGGGATGGAATACAAGCGTCCTGAAAAATGATTTCTAAACCCTTCTGAGTCGTAGCTTCTCTTTGATCTATGTAGGTCTGTGTGTGTGAGTGGGAGTTCGCTGGAGTCAGGTGGAGAGTGTGTGTTTGTGGGTGTGTGGGAAAAGGTGTCTGCACCCGCATGGAAGTAAACGAGTAAAAATGTGGTGTGATGCCATAATGTGTGTTCATGTTCGGAAGGGAAATGTATGAAAGAAAGAGAGAGAGAGGGATAGAGAGAGAGAGAGTGAGAGAGAGAGAAACAGAAAGAGAGACAGAGAGAGAGAGAGAGAGAGAGAGAGCGAGAGAGAGAGAGAGAGTGAGAGAGAGAGAGAGAGAGAGAGAGAGAGAGAGACGCAATGATCCAATTCAATTCAACCCATTAGTCGACTGCATTGATTATAAAACATTTGGAGTTTTATGGACTTCTCAAGATCAGAATCAGAATCAGAAAACTTTACTGATCCCCAAGGACATAGCTTATGACTGCACAGACACACAAAGACATAAAGACAAGAACAATATAAAGTCTGAATAAAATCAAATAAAAACATAGTATGCTATTAAAACAAATGCTGGGGTATTAATACTACTGATAAGTAACTTACAGCTGCGTGAATTACTAGTAATACAAATAGTGGCAAGGAGTCTGTTGCACATAACAGAGATCACTAGTAGATAAGTAAATGTAAAGAGGCATTTGACAGACGCCCTTTTCCAGAGTGACTTACATTCATTAGTTACAGGGACAGTACCCCTGGAGCAACTGAAGGTTAAGTGCCTTACTCAAGGACTCAATGGTAGAAAGTGGGGGTTTGAACCAGCAGGTTCACAGTCAGGTGTTTTACCCACTAGGCACTTATTGACATAAGTAGTGATATTTCACATGGTAAGACTATTGCACATAATAATAAGACATTACTGTCTGATTCCACTAGCTTCGTCTCCTCCAATCACAACATACCATATCAGCCGCTAATGCAATGTCATTGGACAGCTTCAACATGCTTGAAGGAGAACACCAACTGCCGAGTCTGTTAGATCGGCTAATAGATATCAGTGCTAGCTGGCGTCATGCTGAGAGATGGGAGGTGAGGGGGGCCATCCCACCCACCCAGCAGAGTGAGGCCAACTGTGCTCTCTTGGACTCCCAGCCACAGATGGCTGTGGTCTAACCAGAGACTGACCTCCAGATCTCCTGATGATAGATGGGACCACTCGGGAGCCTGAGCCTGCCATCACACACTTTGGCAAACAAAAGTGCTCCAAACACTTTTTTCTAACCCACTTTTTTCTTTGAATTCATTACAAAGTTCTTCAGCAATTGAAATACAAACAATGCTACATGTATGCTACAAGCAAGCTAACAATAAAAAGTTATATGAAGGTAAGACAATTACAGTCGGGTCGATGGGTGAAAATATTAGAAAATATTTTTCATTCTTTTCGAATTTTCTATATCATTTAAAAGTGATTTTTCGTTTTTGAAATAAATTCCCCGGTCTAGCTGAAAATCAAATAAACACCAACACATTTACATAGTTCTCCCTATAATGCTAACAGAAGTTTAGCTCTGGCCAGCCTGGCTGAAGTTAAAAAAGTGTTTCAGTCCACACAGATGTAGGGAATTTTACAAAGGACAGTATATGTTACTTACCAATATCATTCTTAATAACACGGTAACAAAAACAGCCTGGTTAAGTCTAAAGAATATAAGTAAAAGTAAATGCAAATTAAAACTAATATATATTTATTAAAACCAATATATGTATAACTATTTTTGGTATATAACCACAAAAATGTCCTAACTATCCCAGCAACTTGAGTGAAAATAGAGTCTTTAAAATATTTGTCATGTGCACTGGGAACAAATGCATTAACACGGTCAATATCACAGATTAGCATACATTTGAATTGTGCAGAATCTTAAATATTTCCATTTGCGTTTTATTTGTTATAACATCGTAGGAGCCAACTAAATTACAGCAGACAAGTGTCATGTCTGCGCCCGTGTGAAACTGCTGGTCTCACTCACCTCAGATAAGGTCAGCATTCATGATTCCAACGTTGGCAAAAATATTATCGATGGGAGAGTTGCTGGGGGAGAAATCACTGCTAACCAAGAGGAAGTCTCTTTTCACATTTGCCAAAAAAAAACGTGATGACCCCTAACCCCTTTGGACCAATGCTCATGAATTCTGCTCTGCCGGAAGATCCTGCAGGTTTCTGCAGAAGGAACCAAAACCAGCGATACAGGCAGAACCTATTTCCCCTCCATTATGTCGTAAGCCCACATAATTGTTATTTTATTGTGGCCACAGTACTAACAGCACACTATTTTTATTATAATTGATTCCTGCACTACATGCAGGTGAACCACCATCTTCAGATCGATACATGCACTTTCATACTAATCACTTTCTTTTTAACATGTAGTGTGAGTGTCTGTTTGTGTATGAGTTGCGTGAAAACAGAGGGTGACAGATACCAGCAAAGGGACTGTCAGAGCAGCAGAGAGGGAAAAAATGAATGAGCGTCTATGAGACAGATCCGCACTACAGTGCGCAACGTCCCGAGACCAAACATAACCAGATAAACGCTAATCCACGAGCGTACACACACGACTCGGACAAGGACAAACAGGCTCCCCTGCACACCACCTGACACAAAGCAACCCTCAGGCAGAGAGTGAGAGAGAGAGAAAGAGAGCAAGAGAAAGCAAGATAAAGAAAGACGCAGAGGGCTCATACTAACAAATCCACTCTGTCCAGGCTGGTGCAATATCATATATCAAATAGCTACAAGTGGTCAATTTCCAGTGTGCATCATATAAGCTAGGGTGTGACTGATATCTAGTCCGATATTAGAACCCTCAGGGCCTTCTTGGCTTTCAAAGAAGGCCCAATGATTTATGGGAACTAAAGAAATACATTTCTATATTTATTGGCTCATTCATATTTGATAGAATCAAGACACGGCTATTATTGTAGTAATATTCGTATTCCGTTGTTATGGAAACAAAAGGATACATTTTTTTTATTGTCCAATCAGGACCTTTTCCCTCGTATTAATTAAAGAGATCCAGCCAAGGGAGCTCTCCCATTGCTTAAGCCTTCAATTAGAAAGTTGTGGTATCAACCAGTCACTATTGTATTCAGAGAGGGTGGGGTCAATTTTGGTAGGCAAAACATCACTCTAAGGCTTCTGGAAGACATCACTGTCTGTAGAGTAAAAGTTAGAAATTATTCAGTCAGTAGTTGGAGAAGAAAAATAGCAAAAGCTGCTCCATGCCAGGAGTCTTTACTGGAGGAGTTCCTGTAAAACAGCCACATATGGCAGTTTTGCACTAAAATATTATTGGAAGCCTCATCAGGGCGCTAGGGTGTTTTTTCCTAAATGATGGCCCAAGTTGTCCATTTCTGAGACTGCGAAATTGACAGAAACCACCTTTAGCAATCCAGTCTGAACAGGCAAACTCAAATATAGAATACCATCGTAACTAAAATTACACACTGCGTAATGGAAATGCGTACATTTAACCGTTAACACTGAATTATATTATTTAAAGACATTTCAAGATATGGCATCAAAATGTTATCATCTGATGGAAGAAAAATATGATTTGTGACTTTCTGCTCTTTCAGAAATTTACTAGTATGTAATAACAATCAAATTGACATTTCACAACTGAAAATTGTGAAGTACCATTAAAAAAAATGGAATCTATATGTATAAATATATATTATCGGCTATCTGTATTTTAGCTTCTTAACATCTAAATGTCCATATTGGTCAGGCCCTAATGTCATCAAAACCAGAATTGTAAATTAAGTATGTGGCAAAATAAGCGTAGAGCAACATAATGTAAAGACCTAGCTACAGTACATACACATATATAAAATCTTTTTGCTGGCATGCCCATCACTTTTGCATCAGTGGTTTCTTTGTGTGTGTGTGAGTGTTTACCATAATGCCAGTCAGTAGACACACTCCTTTGCCACAGTAGGTGTGAGGCACCATGTCTCCGTAGCCGATGGAGAGGAAGGTGATGGAGATGAGCCACATGGCTCCCAGGAAGTTGCTGGTCACGTCCTGAGCATCATGGTACCTGAGAGAGAGAGAGAGAGAGAGAGACAGACAGACAGAGAGAGAGAGACAGACAGAGAGAGAGACAGAGAGAGACAGAAAGAGAGATTTACAATCTTAAGAGTTGCTAGCATGCATCTGGTGCAAGTTCAGTGCCTTGTGAATATGTGCAGTTTA
This sequence comes from Hydrocynus forskahlii, assembly GCA_037974365.1. Lineage (NCBI taxonomy): Eukaryota > Metazoa > Chordata > Actinopteri > Characiformes > Alestidae > Hydrocynus > Hydrocynus forskahlii. Next base: position 2,244 of record JBBPCX010020654.1, on the reverse strand, counting down.
TATTTTCATTTACCTTCCATGACCATTTTGTTATCTATTTTCCCCCAAATTTAGTTCAGTTTCTTCCAGCAACTAGGCCCCCCCCTTATTACATGATGCTACAAATCTGGGAAGGTGAAAACTATCAAGTGAGGACAAACCCATGCTGTTTTCCAAGTGCCGGTAACGCAGCACCACCGGACGACTCTACACGCTTGCAGGAAAGTAGTAATTCAGATGCCTACTCTGGCCAGCATTAGCTGACAGTGGCATCACTGGAGAACTAGTGACCAGAAATAACCTAATTTTGTTACTGCGCTGCTGTAAAGACGATGCTTGAACAAAGACAGCTGTTGTATAGTAAAAACATTGTGGCACACAAGTCCAAACACTGCACATACTGTAACGGTGCCCATCTGTGGCCAGGAACTGCCTGGAAACCGAGGCTGATCAGGGGCTGAGGTGTTTCAAATGGGCATTTTGCGGGGGGAACTTCTGGAATAATCCAGGATTGTTTCAGTATAAAAATAATTATGCCATTATGCACACTAATATTGTGGTATTTTGTATGTATATCTGGTTTTGCTCATAACCATAATATCTAATGATAACCATAATATCCAGTGATTTTTTTCTTGTTCCAATACCAACAGACCTAATCTTAATAAATATCCTATTGAAAATAATATTATTTAAACCCCTTATCAAACAATTGATACTCTATAATGTGTATTATTATTATTATCATTATTATTATTCAAACCACTGTGTTACTAGTAAATAACTAATCAGTAAGTTATTTGTCTATAGTATTTATACCCCAGAATTTTATGTATATAGCATAGTGTTTTTAATGCAGAGTACTTTTAAGACTATTTTTGCAGAGATTCTATTTGACTTTTATTTTAGACTTGCTCTTGTTCTTGTCTCTGTGTGACTGTGCAGTTGTAGCGTAAGCAATTTTCTCCAGGATCAATAAAGTTATCTGATGATGATGATTATTATTACTATTATTATTATGATTATTATTGTTGTTGTCCAGAAACAGAAAAGTATGCACTCCAGCTTCACATTTTCCTTGGTTTTTGAGACCCTGCATAATTGAGCCAAGGTATTAAATCACCCATGTAACTGCTGTATTTAGGATTGGATGGCAGGTACACCTGCTCTGGAGGGAGCCCAAGGCAGCCTCAGTGCTCTCCAAAACTGGTTGCTTCATTATGCCAAATGAGAAGAGGCGTCTAGGAGAGAACAGGACTGTGTAAAATATAAAAAACACTCACAGATTAAAACTACAGGACAGTCAATGCACTGAAACATCCCGATACCCAAGAAAAGGGGGTCCCCTGAGTATGTTTTCTCTTTATTCCCTACTTATTCCTAGCCGTTATGTAGAAAGGCAGTGGGAGGAATTGCACTGCCACACTGTTTAATTTCCTATTCTCCGATTCTCACATGGCTTACTTTACTTGATTTGTTTTTAATGGAGACAGTGCACGCCATGCTTTCATCCGCAGTCCCAGAGCAGAAGAAGGAGCTGTCAGAAAGCGAGGGGGCTCTGATCCTCTCTTTCTGTGCGTTCCAGCCTGAGTCTGAGCAACATGTCAGAGCTCCCCTTAGGCAGCAGCACCTCCAGGACTTCACCACGACTACAGGATCAAGAGCGCGGCTGGTGAAATTAGTGCAACTCCCCGCAGACACGTCCAGCCAGGACATCTCTGATAGCAATTTGGACGCTTACATATACACAGTGTAGTGCAAAAGTATTAGATACCTGAGAAAATTGTACTTAAAACCTGTTTATCTAAACAGTATAAATGATAAAAGCTAATATTAGAATATATACAAATAATATTGATACAGTACATTGTGATTTTATGTCTGTCTGTGTCTTTGCTTAATCATTCCCAGATCTCTCCTCCTGGAAACCCAGTATTACATCGTAGTTCTCATCAAATCCCTCAAATACCTGGTTCGGCTCAATCAATACTTCGTTGGATCAAATAAGGTGGTGAAGTTTCACAAATCCATGCAGAGGCTGGAACCGAACCTGTGCTCTATTAAACCAGTTCACAAAATTTCAATTACTTTTTTAGAAACAAAACAAATCTTGATTTTATTTAATGTTTTCTTGTTTGTGAGAATTTATTCTGTTAGCTTATGTATTTGCTGGCAGAAAGTCCCTCACTGGTCAGATAAATATCTTTAAATAGTTTGCACAAGAGCCAAAGACTTTTGAACAGTACTGTGTGTGTGTGTGTGTGT
>JBBPCX010020586.1:0-16902 GCA_037974365.1 Hydrocynus forskahlii | reverse complement strand
CAGTGTGGAAGAACTTGACTGGACCACACAGAGTCCTGACCTCAACCTCATCCAAAACCTTTGGGATGAACTGGAACAGGGATTGTGAGCCAGACGTTCTCATCCAACATCACTGTCTGACCTCATAAATGCTCTACAGAATGAATGGACACAAATTCCTACAGATATATATATATATATATGTATGTAAGAACATTTCTATACTATTACAATCCTATAACTCAAGTTCAGATTGAGTGAATTTGGTTCATATTGATTGAATCACTACAGAATCACACATACAGTCCTCCGATAAGTTTAAGTTTAAACTAAATTATTTGGAGTGGCTTGATGAGAAACTTACAATCAGATTCATTTGCAGTGATGCTGAATGGAACCAGACATCTTAAAGTTATTACACATGATTACAGATTCATATCTTTGGTAGTAATTTTAATAGAAGGTGTTTCACGGTAGAAGGATTCATCCAGAATGTACCAAAGAAAACTTTTCAGATTTTCCACTGTTTTTACCATCATCAGCATTACTTATAAACACCCAGAAGGCGTGCAGGTTCAGTGACTATATTTTGGGCTGTAGAGATCATTCACCTCCACTGTGCAGAAACTATTATATATCTATTTCATATAGTGCAAATTTCTCTGTACTAAAAAGCTGTTTATTAGTGGGCAGTAGTGTTCAGTTAGTGGTAAAACATTAATATTACAATACATATAAATAAAACGAAAACAGTAAACAGCACTTTAAAGTCTGCGAAAGTGTTTGATTAACAATTTCCGGGCCTCTTTCCTCATGGAAGTATTACTTGTAGCTCCATCCATCCGAATACCTGGGTTGGCTCAAGTACTTCAGCAGACTAAATGAACTGTGTTGCTTATGGAACCGAACCTGTGTTCTTATTACCAGCTCCCAAAATATTGACTACTTAAAAAAAAAGAACTTCACTGCTTTCTTGCTTGTTTGCATTTATTCTAATGTTCGCGTGTGGCAGAATTAAGAGCCCCACTGCTGTTACAAATGGCTTCAAACAGTTTATACAGGGGACAAAAAGTTTTACACGATCCTGTATATCTTGTCTGATCGGAATCATTTCCATCTACACAAGGGGTGTGTGGGTATGTGTGTGGACATGGGACATACTGTTGAGGGTGATACCTGTAGCGTAGTGTTTTGGGTGGTGCGCGCGCTGCACAAGGCGTCTCGTGTGTTTACCTCCTACAAAACGTTGGGTGGATAAGGTGTGTGTGGGGGGGCGATGAAACGAATTATTTTTAAAAGTGAGGGGCACACATCCCCCCTGATATAATGGCTCCAGAGCCCATGATCTACACAGGTTTGTTCAGTGAACTATTATTATCAGGCAGCTCCTCCCCTTTATCCAAACCAGCAGATTCACACGCACGCGCACACACACACACACACACTGAAACGCAAGCACAGGCCTTGTTTAGCACCAGGGTAACGTTCAAGCAAACTGCACTGCGATCCACCTTGATTCAATACACTGTGTTATTGGTATAATAATAACAACAGTAATAAAAATTCGTATTGTTATTATTTTTATAGTTGTTGATGTTATTAACAATAACTGATTTGGGAGTTTTCATCCGGAATAAGGACATAACTGTATTATCTAATCAACAACTTGTATAAAATAATGCATGAAATCATAAATCATTTTATATGTTTTTCCATCAGCAAACAATAAAACCTTTCTGGGAGAGTTTCAGGGTAGAAAAACAAACAGATCGGAGCAGACCAGGCTCGTGTTAATTGTGATGTGATGTGCTGATGTGTTTTCGAGTCGGGACGTTTGTGCGCAGTGAAGGCGTCTCTCCCTCTCTCTCTCTCTCTCTCTCTCTGTCCGGTAGGGACTGATCTGCAGGCCCGGTCCTGTCCTGTTGGTTTTACTCTCTTGTGGAGCTGTTATACTTCATCTGACAGCACATCGGGGTCGGTAAAATCTTTATTTTTAGAGTTTTTCCCCTAGACCGGGCGCATTCGCCCCTTTTAAAGCGTTTCAGGGCCAAAACGAGTCGGATGACACCAGACTGGACTCAGTTCCAGACACTGAAATAACATCTCTGCAGTTTCTGAGTATTTCTTGTTTTTGTTTTTCATTTTATCATCTCTTTTCACAACTCAGAACACAGGATGGAGGACAAGGTGTTCACGAAGGAGCTGGATCAGTGGATCGAGCAGTTAAACGAGTGCAAACAGCTCTCGGAGAACCAAGTCAAAATGTTGTGCGAGAAAGTAAGTTTAACTTCTTTTGGGGGGGTCATCTTTTAGCATTAAAAGTACTTTTGTGCTGCACGGTTGCAAAACGCTTGGGTAAAAACGTTAAACGTTAAAAATCTAATAATAATAATAATGCATCAGTTGCAACCGCCAGCAGCGATGTCTGTATCTATTGGCTGCCGCTTCACCGGTGACATATTCCGTTGGCTGCGATGTCTCTTCTCATTGGCTTGCGGTCACCGTAAACGCACGCCATTGGTTCGCGCCAAAGCGGTGAGCTTAGCAACCACGGCTCGGCCTACTTTTAAGCTCCACTAGTTGTCAGGCAGATATTTGTTTACAGGGATTGAAAATTGTACATTGGTTTTGTCCAAAATAAATAAATGTATATGTTTCGGCAGCATTAAGCGTTTACAATTAGAGATGCACATGGGATAAGATGAAATGAGACGAAAAAGAGATTAATTTTACAGTCAGATACAGGCTTAAGGGCTCGTTTCTGTCACAAACATACACAATCTGGACAAACTGTTGGGACACTGATTTTCAGGGTTTGGGCTAGGCCCCTTACTTCGAGAGAAGGTCAGTCTTAATACTTCAGCAGACCAGGTCATTTTGGACAACACCATGCTTCCAACTTTGTGGATCCAGGTTGGGGAAGAACCTTTTCTATTCTAGCATGATTGTGTCCCAGTACACAAAGCGAGCTCCATAAAGACGTGGCTGGAGGAGTTCAGTGTGGAAGAACTTGACTGGCCACACACAGCCCTAACTTCAACCCCATTCAACACCTTTGGGATGAACTGGAACGGAGATTGTGAGCCAGACCTTCTCGTCCAACATCAGTGTCTTACCTTATAAATGCTCTACAGAATGAATGGACAAAGAAACTCTGAAATCTTGTGGAAAACCTTCCAAGAAGAATGGAAGCTGTTATAGCTGGAAAGGGGGACCAACTCCATATTTAAGTCTATGGATTTGAATGCAGTCCCCGTTGCTGTAATGGTCAGCGTCCTAATTCTTTTGTCCATATAGTGTATTTTATTGAATTTTATTTGTCTATCCAGTGCCCATTCATTACATTTGGCTGGTTTTATGTACCAAGACATTATATTATCAAGAATTTCATCTCTGTTGGTATGGTGACACCACCATATCACAGCTGTGACTGTTATTTAGAAATGAGAGAGTTTACTGTCCTTATACTTTCACATTCTTTCTGTGTGCAGCAACAGATAACAGATGTGTGGTAGATGTGGAGGTAGAGCATGGCTCAGTTATATGATTGTTTATTGTTTGTAAACACACTCCCTCGTTAAAGGGTCCTTTTCATGTTTTTTCCACTTTTAAGATGTATATGGCTTTAATTAACAAAACCAGCCCTAGTTAATTTTTTATATGACTATTTTCCAACCTCTCTATAGAGCTTTTTCATTTTAATATACATACATGGAATACTTTATTTCAATACTATATTTGCATGTGTTTGTTTTGTGACATCACAAAAGCTGGAATTTGAAAACGGCCCATTTTTGGATCTTCTTCTCCACTGTATGAATGGAGGGAGTAAAAGTACCATTTTACACATGATTTACAGACTTTAAGCCTTTTTAATTCCAGAAAAGTGATGATGTGGGAACTTTAATAGCTTGAAAGGCACTGCGATCGCAATATGTAGCGGTAAAATAACAATACTGATATTTTGCCCATATCGTGCTGCTCTTGTATGTTTGAAGTCTTCTGTTAGATACTGCACCAACATTTGGTTTCCTGCGATATATGAGATTTCCAGCCTAATACAGTTTGAGGTTAATATTGAGTCAGAGCTCTGCGCTCGTTCATAATGTGGGAGCTGAAATAATGTGGAAACAATAGCATTAGTCCATCTGAAGCTTCCAGTTTTTGGAAATGAGCTGCTGAGCTACATGTGATGGGTAAGAGCTGGGGAACTATTAGAGTGAAGAGCCGTGGCACTCCGGGGATGAAAATAGAAACGCCGCAGAGCATTGCTGGACTGTCTTGGCCTAACTCCAAATGATGAGCGATTCTGTTCGAGCAATTTAGCTTTATAACAGTTCAACCCGTGGGCAAGGACTTGCAACCCATCCCACCATGGTCTAGGGGCCCTCTTTATTATTGTGAGATCAAATAATATTTGCTATCCAAAATAGCTGTTTCCACCTTGTTTTGAGCTGCCATAAAGCTGTTGCGAGGTTGGTGTGTTTCTTCATCTTTATCTGAATGTTGCCTAGTTAGTTCCTGATAAAATAAAATGAGCGAGAATCACATTGGAATTGGAGTGAACAGACAGAATCATGGTTTAACAACCAAAACTTTAAAAACCACAACTTAATTTATGCAGAAACGATGTGAAACCAAATAAGAGCTGCACGATGATGGATAAAAAAAATCTGTATTGTGGTTATACTGTTACGTGTCGCGCCTGTCATGCCTTTCACGATTTTAAAGTGCCGTTATCATCACTTTTCTGGATTTAAAAAGGGTTGACGTCTGTAAATATTCTTACAAATGGTACATTCACTCCCCCATCCATACTGTCCATATAAGCTAAAACAGGCCGTGTTCAAATCAGTTTTTGTGATGTCACAAACCCAACACATTTAGCTATGTCTCATCCTGGCTGCTACAGTTTAGCTTCACCGCTTCATGCATTGATTCACCAAAAGCTTTAACAGTTAAAAATGACACTTTTTTTGGATACATGAAGATCTTGAGTCATCAGAACACCCAGTAACTCACCTGGAGCTGTGATTGGCCGCCCTGTCAGAAACACTGATTGGTTAGAAGTTCATTTGCATATTGCAGAGCTCCAGAACTGCTTAAAATGACCACATCTCTACAGTCAAATATTCAGGGAAGAAGTCAAATAAAATGGTAGAACGTTTTGTGCTTGGTCTGATGAAAGGAAGTTCATGAAAAACTTAAAGAACAACTCCTAACCACTGTTTGTGTTACTAGTAATTAATTTAACTGTAAGTTACTTATTTGTACGTGAGCATTTGTGTATATAGTGTATTTCATGAAGAGTATTTTCTGCAGGGTTTTATTTAGCCTTTATATTGTTCTTGTCTCTGTGTCTGTGCAGTCGTAACATAAGCAATGTCCTTCAGGATCAATAAAGTTCTGATGCAGATTCTGATTAGTGGGTTGTGAATACTCTTCTTGTCAGTGAAATGGTTCTTGACTCGTGCAGTGATTGAGTGTGTGCGCTTTTCAGGCGAAAGAAATTTTGTCGAAGGAGTCCAATGTTCAGGAGGTGCGCTGTCCCGTGACGGTGTGTGGGGACGTCCACGGCCAGTTCCACGATCTCATGGAGCTCTTCAAGATCGGCGGGAAGTCACCAGACACCAACTATCTCTTCATGGGCGACTACGTAGACCGAGGCTATTACTCTGTAGAGACGGTCACACTTCTAGTGTCTTTAAAGGTAAAAATATCTTCTTTCTTTTTAACTCCTATTTCTGTTTTATTAGAATGTTTCCAGCTACCCCATACTAAGCTGATTTAAAGGACCCCTAGCCTGCATTTTCCTGAAGCCAGTTTTGTTTCATCTACAAAAATGAGACATAATACATTTTTTCGTGACTGTTTTTGAACCTGTATATATAATACTGAGGCCAGTAATGGCACTTTTCCACTGGCACAAGTAACCGCGCTGTACAGCAAACAACTGTTTCTCCATTACAAATGAAGTGACCCGTTCCCCAGCCGAACCCGAGCTGCTGGACGCTCAAAATTTCTGATTGGTCAAAATGTTTCATCACAACATGGAAAGAGGATACTGTTTACTTACTGTCTGCACAAAAAACAACAAACTAACAACTGGGAAGTGATGAAGTTCCAGCTAAATTTCAGTGTTAGTTTTCTATGACTCTAATAAATTTATCTTTATCTCTGTGAGAAACGTGAAGGTGATCCAGGACGTCACTAACAAGTTCTCTGGATAAAGAACGCAGAGAAAACATTAAACACTCAAACAAGACTATGAATAATAAAAGACCGCAATAACAAAAGCGGCTCTGACAGAAAAACTTTCCGCCGGTTCGACTCCATGGACACGGTTTTGGGACGACCGGCCATAAACTGTGGAAACTCTGTTACTGGCCTGAGACACACTTTGCAAACAAATAAATAGCATTTTCTGCACCATTTAAGTTCCTCTATTAACCAGAAAATGTTATATTTATTCATGACTATTAACCAATAAAAGTCCCCTAAAATAATAATAATGTTGATCTCCAGATGAGTGTTAGATATTTAAGGAGGTATTAAGTGCTGAAACAGTAACGAGTGCATTTAAAGTTAAAGGACAGTATAGAATTTGACTCTGCATCACCAACAACCAGTTAATAGGAGTCAGACCTGCACTGTTACAGACTCATCATTTATTTCACATAGTTTCATGTATAGTTGTTCACTCAACAACTTTCCAGTTTAACCAGTTAGTGAAATAAATGGATAATAGGTAAAACCCAGTGGTTATGGTTTTGTTCATTTTCTTTCCATTCAGGTTCGATATCGAGAGCGGATCACGATCCTCAGGGGGAACCACGAAAGCAGGCAGATCACACAGGTGTACGGCTTCTATGACGAGTGCCTGAGAAAATATGGCAACGCGAATGTGTGGAAGTATTTCACAGACCTTTTTGACTACCTTCCCCTCACGGCTTTGGTGGACACACAGGTAATCTGTTAAGTGAACAGTTTGTCTGTTGTTGGTAAAGGAATCTTTCTGAGACGTGAATACAGTTACCCCCCGCTTTTTGTGTGGGGTACGTTCCAAGACCACCTGCGTAAAGTGAGAAAATATGTTGTGGTGTGGTTAAAAAATGCCTAAAAATGCCTATTTTTATAGTGCAAACCCTAAATATGCCCCCAAATATGCTCCCAAAACACTTTCATTTAATTTTAAACTCATTAGCCGTAAAGAAAATGTAAATGTAAACCCGTATTCATACTATACAGTTTACACTGAACTCCCGCAGTGCTAGAATGTAAAATATCGATGTGACTCCTGGATAGACTGCACTATAATTCATGCACGGGCGTTTTCTTTGGTATGCACTGTTGTTTTCTTTGGTATAAGAAGGTAAATACAGTAATAAATGAATTTAATTTGCAGTAATAAAAATACAGGGCTTTAAGAAGAACAAAACGAAAAACACGAGAACACTCTAAACGCTCCACGGGGGAAATTCTGCACTGCAGCTGCGTCAAAGGGCAGCAGCCAGTCAGCAGCAAGGAGAAATACACAGCGTTCTCAGATTGGCTACTTTCAAACTTCCCGCCTCTGAGTACAGCTGACTGTGACGTCCAGGCCTCGTGCGCCACGCCCCCTCGTCCTTGTGCTGGTTGTTTGTTTGGGCCATGCCCCCTCGTCCTCATGCTGATTGTTTACGTTTGGGCCACGCCCCCTCATGCTGGTTGTTTATATTTGGGCTACGCCCCCTCATCCTCGTGCTGGTTGTTTATGTTTGGGCCACGCCCCCTCGTCCTCATGCTGGTTGTTTATGTTTGGGCCACGCCCCCTCATCCTCATGCTGGTTGTTTATGTTTGGGCCATACCCCTTCGTCCTCGTTCTGGTCGTTTATGTTTGGGGCGGCGCTGAGCAGCGGAGCTTCATTCCATTCAGAGGTCTGATTGGCTTGGTAACCGCTGCGTGGTGCACGAGGCCCGGACGTCACAGTCAGTTGTTCTCAGATGAGGGAGGTTCAAAAATTCACGATGGAGTGAAACCACAACTGGTGAACCGCGTTACAGCAGGGGGTTACTGTATTTACCTTTTTTTTTTCTCAAATATGTTGAGTGGTCGCCCAGTGTGTAATATAATTGACTCTGGATCAGTGTTTTTCTGATCTGGAAATGTCCCATTTTCAAACAGCCTCATAATAAATGGAGAATGGAAAAATGTGTCAGGCAGATAACTGCGTGCAACTAAAGGGCATTGTAGATCTTCAGACCATGAACACACACACGCAAATCACTCTCTCCCTCTGGTCTTGCAGATATTCTGTCTCCATGGAGGACTTTCTCCATCCATCGACACGCTGGATCACATCCGAGCGCTGGACCGCATTCAGGAGGTCCCACACGAGGTCAGCTTCCCCCGAGAACACTGTAACCACAGCCGCAGTCTGAGGACTTACTCAGAGGACTTAGCCCAAGTCTGGTGGTCTTTACACTGTAGACAGTGTGACTGTTCTGACTGTAGTGTACAGTAAACACTACATAGGAATTTAAGTGTAAAAAAAACCTCAATTTAAGTAATTTTTTAATATATTTGTTCATAAAAAATACTTAAGAATAGTTAATCATTTTATATAGAATATGTAATAATTCATGATTTAATTCACAATATATTTATTATGTGGTATTTGAAATATAAGAGACAATTACATTTATTAAATGTAAAAACTAACTTTTTTTTAATAATGATAAAAATAAAAGTACATTTTATAGAATAAAATGTAATCATTTGCAATTTAACTGACAATAGTCATTACATAGGATTGGCAATGTATGCAACAAAATACATTTAATGTAAAAATATAAAATTGTATATTTTATTGAATAAAATATAATCCTTTGTAATTTGATATTTATTATTTAAATATACTTAATCAGGTGAATGTTTTATATAATTTTGTGTTTGAATATTTTATGTAGAAATGTATATAAATATTTTTAGATGATTTCCCCACCTTCAGCTGTGTTTTTGGCAGTAGGCAGGTTTGAGAGCAGTAACTCTGAGGGTTTTTGGCTTCGTGTTTGACTGTGAAATGTTGTATTTTAACGTGTCGCTGGCAGGGTCCTATGTGTGACCTACTGTGGTCGGACCCAGACGACCGTGGCGGTTGGGGGATCTCCCCCAGAGGAGCTGGCTACACCTTCGGCCAGGACATCTCCGAAACGTTCAACCATGCCAACTGCCTGACCCTGGTGTCCAGAGCCCACCAGCTGGTGATGGAGGTAACAGCCAAAACGTTGACATTTTCAAGAATTAAACTGAGAAATGATCAACAAAACTAAGCTCAGTTGGTTGACTGAGTAACCAGTGCTTTTCCACACAGGGTCAGTTGGTGTTGGGTAACGATCTTCCTTCAATAAATGAAAAACGACTGTACTTTGCATTCACTCAGACTGTCTTATATTGAAATCTGAGAGTCTTTACAAGTGGAGCAGCTGGCGGTCTGGTGGTTAGGGAGTTGCTCCTGTGAGAGAAAGAATTTTACACTGTGTGCTGTGGTCTGTTCACGGATGACTATAAGGGGCCGCTTTACTTTACAGTCTTCAGACAGATAACATTAATGAACTAGATTGAATAGGAAGAGTACATTGTAGAACAGGGCCTGGAGTGGTGGTGGCCTAGTGGGCAGGGTACTTGCCTCTGAACCAAGACGTCATGGGTTCAAATCCTACCTTCAGCAAACCACCACTGGGTTCCTGAGCAAGACCCTTAATCCCAAGTGTCTGCAGGGAGACTGCCCCCTGTAGTTAGGGAGCTCGCTTTGGATAAAAGCGTCTGCTAAATGCAGTAAATGTAAATGAGGGTCAGGGTCCAGCACAGTTTGGTAGTTCCACTCCTCAAATACACTCACTAAACCTGGAAATTAACAGTAGAGGTTAACCAGGTCTGTTTGAGCAGAGAAATGTCCAAACTGTGCTTGACATGCCCCCCCAGGACCAGGTCTGGGCTCTCTTACTGAGAGTCACACTCAAACGTTATTCATTCCAGTCAAGTCAAGGAGGTTTATTGTCATTTCAGCACAGTACATTGTGAAATGAAACCACATTCCTCTGGGATCATGGAGAACAAAAACAGAAACACCACAAGACCATGCAAGTGCAGGCAGGACAGGACTGCGAGAAAGAGCGCAGAAAAACACACGAGCAACAGACGAGGCAACAGTGCAGTAACAGCACTAGTGTGAAGGAATACAGTATTATACTTTATTCTCGCAGCAGAGTTGGTAAAGTGGGCAAAAAATGCACTGATTTAAAAAAAAATGTACAGTATTTAATAAATACAAGGTATTTAGAGTGGTAGTTGGGGAGTAAGTGTTCTTTGTTAATTGGAATAGTTAAGGTTGTCTGTATGCCATGTGATTGAGGGAAAAGAGGTTCACTTCTGTGTGTGTGTGTGTGTGTAATTACTCAGTCATTCTAAAGTTAGATGGTGGAAGAATGGCCCATGGGTGGGTTTTAACCGTTTAATGGGTGAAAAACTGCTTTACAGTCTCATGAATTTGTGAGAATTCATATTATTTATTGCTTATTCATGACCATATCTGCTCTGAGTATTTCCTCACAGTCCTAAATGTGGTATTACATTTAATGACCCTGACAGAACCTGAAAATAAGCAGTAATAGGGGTTTTCTGTGTTTTAGGGCTACAACTGGTGTCACGAGAGGAACGTGGTTACCATCTTCAGCGCTCCGAACTACTGCTACCGGTGTGGCAATCAGGCGGCTATTATGGAACTCGATGACACTCTGAAGTATTCGTTGTGAGTATTAGAGCAGCTAGACATCTTGGATAACGTTTTGTAGTATTCTTAAATTTTTAATGCTTTTTATACCTCAGTCTTACACAAAAGTGACAGTTTATTGGGTATTAATATATAGGAGTCTTTTACCCTTTAGATGTCTGTTAACCTATAGGAGCCTATGAGGAGTGTTTTAGCCCCGCCTTATTTTGAATGAGCTGCATTACAAGGCACCAGTCATAAAAGAGATCATTTACATAGATCACTTTTAAAGCGACAGGAACAAACACAGCCAAGACCTGGAGTGATGTGTTGCTTCTGTGTAACAGTTTTGCAAATTAAAGAACAGCGTAAGGCAAAGAGGCTTGAAATATTTCAAATATTTGTTTTAGACTCTCTAACACAGAGTCACGTTCCTCCAGGACCTTGGTGCAACATGAACAAAAACAAATACCACACAAGTTTAAATAGCAATAAAACAACAGGACAAGGCAACATTAGGGCAGTTGACATTTGTATCAATGTAATATTATAACAAATACTGTTTTTTAACCACTGAGTAAAGCAGCTGTTGTTGAGGAGAGCGCTGTGTGGTCACCCTATCAGATTGCGAGAGTTTGTGGTTAACCAATCAGATTGCAGGAGGGACTGCCAGAGGAGGGAAACTGTGACGATTATATGGCATATTTGTAATGTTTCTCTGTTTACTTTTGCTTTTAATGTCCAGGGGTGTGTCTGTAAATGGAGTTTAGTCACGTGAAATGGTGTTTATCCTCTATGCTGTCCAACATTTGGTTCTGCACCGGCTGGAGATTTAAAAAACTCCCACACCTTTGTTTAAATATCTGCACTTTCATAACACTTCTAATCTACTTTGATTGATTTTCTAGGTATTTATTTTATTTTATTTTGTTATTCTATTCCATTTTTTTCTATTCCTGGAAAGTGCATTGTATTACCTTTGTATATGTGCTTCAGAAATAAACTAGATATGACTTGGTTAGACTAGACTTCATGGATTGGTGACTTACTGGAACTGTTTTGTTCCCCCCCCCCCCAGTTTGCAGTTCGATCCTGCACCGAGAAGAGGGGAGCCGCACGTGACCCGCCGCACTCCAGACTACTTCCTGTGAAGTCTCCGTGCCTGATCCAAACCATGAAACAGTGTTCTACAGCGCCATCTATCTCACAAATTGAATCGTCTATGGGGGTGGGATGTTATGGGGTGGGGGCTCCTTTCTCTTCAGTAGCGGGTTCCTAAATTTGTCCACGGACCAAAATGAGTGCCATTAGATTGAAGAGAGAAATAAATGACATATACAAGCGCTGAGACCATGTGGTCAGGGGGAGTGCTGGTCTTTTCACATGTACAGTATTAAAGGAAATAATAGTTTCAGTGACTTTAGAACTTCACGCTTCACCTGTGCAGCGTAGTTGTTTCACCTGCGGTATTTTCAGATGTGTTGCTCTTCGGGCTGTGAGCAGTGGGGGCTTCAGTGGGGGCTTCAGGCAGGGCCACGGCGACGCTGTGGTGAATAAAACTCCTGCCATTTATAGAATCGTCTCCAGTCAGCACTGACTCATCTCACACTTGGTTTTCTGTTTGATGTTCGAAAGGGGCGGTATGAGAGAGAGCGCTTTTGTCCTGCACAGTCTCTATCAGTGTGATTAGACTCTAGAACGGCTCTGCGTGTTGTTTTTTCCCCGCTGATTTGTTCAAACTTGCACTTTCTTTCTTTGACTGGTTGGAAACCACAGGCTAGACTCCTTTTGCTACAACAGTGTAAAATGTAAACCCTGTTTTTAAGGCTGAAGATCTCAGATAAAGCTGTTTTTGTCATGAAGTGTCTCTCTTATTGTGTCTCTCTCTGGGGGGGGGGGTGATTTGTATAAAGATTATTAGAGCTTATAAATATTTAAACAAACCAGAATATGTTTTGTAATAAGGTAATGATGGACTGTTGTTTCTTTTTGCTTAGTTAAGTGGTTCTTGCCATAATGTGGAGTAGAACCGTAGTGGAACAGGATCACTAACTGTACCAACCCGACCATCACAACTGATGATCCCAAACACATTAAGAAGGCAAAAAATTCCACAAATGAACTCTTGACAAGGAACACCTGTTAATTAAATCAATTCTGATAAAGTAATTTTCTCTAGAATAGAGCATTTCACACCAAACCACCCTGAGTGACTTTTTTTATGTCTTAGTCTTTTAATTATGAAGAAATTTTGAAAAATGTGCTTGAAAGTACCATTCAACCTGGTTAACTACTCCAGCTCTGTCCAGCAGATGGCGCCAGTTTACTTATTGGTTGACTGCTGGTCGCTTGATGCTTGATGAGGGTCTTCACAAATAAAGTGTTTTCATCTTGATATATTGATATTTTGTGAGAACACCAGCTGACATTTTAATAGTGGATTTGGCCCCTTTTGCTCTAACAGTCCTTTAGAACAGCGCCCCCAAACCTTTTTTGCGCCACGGACCAGTTTCATGTAAAACAATATTTTCACGGATCGGTACAGATGCAACTAAAAACACAGTGCGTTTGTTTTTTATTCAATTTTGCTAGCTGTGGGCCAAAGTTTTGATGTACCGTATCACGTGACCGAAACGAGTTTTTTTTTTTTCAAAATAAAAGATCTTTCAGACTGATGATAAAATATTTTTATTCTGTCTTTCTGTGCGGCCCGGTACCAAACGGTTGGAGATGTCTATTTAGAACACTTGATGTTGGTGTTCTGTTTTTTTTTTTCTCATGAAAACCTGGCTTGTGTGTGCATACATACATACATACAGGTATACACAGCTCCGGAAAAAAATAAGAGCCCACTGCAGAAATGTTCATTTTCTCAGAATTTATCTTTATAGGTTCAAGTATTGAACTGAACAGCTTTGCCTTAGTTTTTAAGCACTGCTGACAATATTGATCCTAATTTCCAAATAAAAATGATTTACTATACCAAAAATATGTAATTCTTCTTGAAATAAAAGCCTGGTTCTTCATCCTAAAAACATCTTAAAATACTACAAAATATACAAAAAATGTAGATTTAAAACATTAAATTATCATCTGAGATTGCGTTTCCATGTCTATTTGTGTCCAGGTCTGCTGGTGAAGCTGCATCGCTGTAATCTGAGACTCTTAAGTGTATTAAGAGGAACATTTGGAGTATTTTGCTATGACCCAGTGTCATCAGTATTAAGATTGTGCTCTGAGTTATTCCTCCTCTCTGCTTAAGGGTGGGGCTGTTCATCTTGCACTGTGTGTCTTTAAGTGTTGTGTCACAGGTGGCGACTGCTGATTAGTGGAATGACTGTCAGGTCCTCAATAATTTGCCTCCACTTCAAACAGTACCCTGTCCTGCCCTGCTTTACCCTGTCCTGCCTTGTCCTACCCTGCTTTACCCTGTCCTGCCCTGCTTTACCCTGTCTTGTCCTGTCCTACCCTGCTTTACCCTGTCCTGTTCTGTCCTGCCCTGCTTTACCCTGTCCTTCCCTGTCCTACCCTGCTTTACCCTGTCCTGCCCTGTTCTGTAAGGACAGGAGAACACAGGTACGGTTCCAGATTCCTCCTCGGTTCCTCCAGCCGTTGTTCAGACTGCGAAACTCCATCAGCAGCTCCTGATTTAATTTAATGAAGGACTGATCGAGTCAAACCAGGTTTCTGATGGAACTACAGTAATACTAAGTACTACAGTAATACAGTAATACTAAGACTTCCACAAGAACTCACTGATATACTGAACATAACATCACTGTTTACTGTAGAATGCTATTTGTATTCATTCTTTTTAGTTTAGTTTTGTAATATCTAGTAATAATGTGTAAAACATAGTGTTAAAAATTATTTTCACTCTTGGACAGTATGATAGATATTGCACAAAATTATAAGGATTTAGCCACAGATAAGAAATTGCACATCTGAGTAGCAAGATGGAGATGTAATGCAGAGAAACCTAGGAGGCTGATACATAAGCACCTGCGGGGGAAACTGAAGGGAAGGCCAGGTAAGGTGAGCCTAGTTACAGTGTGACGGAAGTTCCCGTGGTCCTCCACCCCCTCACACACACACACACACACACACATAAGTACAGTATACACCAGCATGTCACACACCAGGAGCAGATGGAGAGCGGCTGACTCAGCAATACGAGAGAGAGGAAGGAGAATGAACTGGAAAATGATCCATGAACAATGACTCGGGCCTCTGCGTATGAATGAGTGCTTCTGTACATTAAAACTTCATAGATCCCTGTTCCCCCAACGTTCCTTCTGAGTGCTACTGAGAGTTCGTCCCCACTTTTGCTGCAATAACAGCCTCTACTCTTACTGAGAGGCCACTGAAGGTTGGAACATTGCTGTGAGGATTTTGATCGTGTCCCAGCATGAGAGCATTAGTGAGGTACTGATGTTGGATTAGTTCTGAATCACTTCAACTCACCCCAAAGGTATTAAGCTCCATCACTCCAGAAAACTCAACTCCAGCACTCCACAGTCTGACGCCACATGGTAAAAGCTTAAAGCTGCAATCAAATTGTTTGAGGAACTGCAAGTTTAATAACTACTTAGTTTAACTAATTTTACTACAAATAGTTAGCTGGGTTGCTAGGAACCTAACAACAGGTCCACCTGTCTTGTGTCTGATTTAAGCACTGCTTGTTACTGAGTTGATCGTCTGTGTCGTGTGATTGGCTGTCTGCGTGTGCGTGTGGGTTTAAAAGTCCAGCTGAGCCACAGAATCTTTGCGTGGTCACCCAGCGCCAGCGCCAACGTTGCGCGCCGGTTCGGGTTTTGTTTACTGAGAGAAAACGTAATCTCGCTGCATGTTTGTATTCACTAGAAGGGGAAGACGTCTAAGGCACAAGAAGGACTTTCCTGTTGGTAACCAGCTCACTCTCTAAGTGGCGGTGAAGAGAGTCGACACCAGGGGTGTCAAGCTCCGGTGTCCAGCACAGTTTGATGGTTCTCCTCCTCAAACACATTCTGACAATTACCTGGTGAGGTGAACCAGGTGTTTCTGAGCAGGGAAATCACAAAAAACATGCTGGACCACAGCCCTCCAGGACTGGAGTTCCACACCCCTGGTCGACGCCATCCAAGCAACGTGCAGCTGGATCCTCTGTTAATACCTGCTGCTTGGGACTGTGTGTCTACAGGCGTGAGTGTGGGAGCGTCTTCGCACTCTGAGAGCTCCACAGCTCCACGGAGTGTGGAGTAGTTGTACTGGCTCCTGTACGACAGAGGGCTTGCTAAAGCTTCAAGAGAGTCAACGCTGCCGCAGAGTCCCCCATTCCAGAGTTTTGTTTAAGTTTCGTTCAGAGTGAAGGTCCTCTGGAAGTTCGCACTGTGTTTTGTATCCTGAACGTTTCCGCCAGAGTGAAGGTCCTCTGGGTTCAGCTGTGTATCTATTTATTAAAACTTGTATTCGCTTCTAATGCTGTCTCCTGCTAGTGTGTCCAGCCCTCACCCGACATGACAGGATGTTGTATAATATTAGCTTTTAAAGGCATATACTGCCTAAATATAATTTTCTTAGACTCAATGCTGCGGTTCTAAAGAATGTGAAATTCCACACAAGACTGTGACGCATCAAGCACAGTTTGACTGTATCGAGTTACTCGCGGCTCTCTGAGGCTGAGGAGGAAAAATTACGTTTGGCTCAGTGTATCAGAGTAACACAATCTTCCAGATGGCTTCAATGACGTTCTCTCTCTCTCTCTCTCTCTCTCTCTCTCTCTCTCTCTCTCTCTCTCTCTCTCTCTCTCTCTCGTGTGTTTTCTTTTCGCTTCTTATGTAAAAACTCTTAAGCAACAACAGCTCCCTCCCTGTGTTGCTCTGTCAATCTCTTTATCACCCTCTCCCTCTCCATCTCTCTCTTTTCTCTCTGTCTCTCTCCTCTCTTTCTCTCTCTTCTCTCTCCCTGTCTCTCTTTCTTCTCTCTCTTCTCTCTCTCTCTTCTCTCTCCCTTGTCTTTCTTTTCTCTCTCTCCCTTGTCTTTCTTTTCTCTCTCTCTTCTCTCTCTCTCTCCTCTCTCCCTTGTCTTTCTTTTTTCTCTCTCCCTTGTCTTTCTTTTCTCTCTCTCTCTCCTCTCTCCCTTGTCTTTCTTTTCTCTCTTCTCTCTCTCTCTCCTCTCTCCCTTGTCTTTCTT
>JBBPCX010020575.1:0-16902 GCA_037974365.1 Hydrocynus forskahlii | reverse complement strand
CATTGTGGTTTAGAACTACACCCAATGAAATGAAAAGAAAAGTAGATCTGCTCAAGTCATTATATGAAATTTCAAGCACACTGTAATAAACAATGAATGAAGAAACAACTGCTAAACTTTGTGCAGAGATGAGTGAGGCACAATTCAGTACAGTAATAACAGACAGCTGGTCTCACTGTCAGCAGAGAAGTTTGCCAGATAGAGAGCAGACATGGGTCCACTGACTCGATATCAGGATTAGACATGAATCTTAATCTGGATGTCTTGTTTATTATTTAATATAATTCACAATAAGATGAAAAAAAAATTGTTCCAGTAAACAGGACACACACTCGTATCTAGTGTTACTGCTTTGCTTCTTATTTCAGTCTATAATCATTATAATTCTCTCTCAGTAGAAATGATCTACAGACGGGACGACACGGAACATTCATTCATCCCAGCCTCCAGAGTATACTCACTTTGCTCTGTATCAGAGGAACCTTTAATATTTTCACTGTCAGTGTGAGAGTGAGAGTGAACAGTCTGTTTACCCTGTGATGGGCTGGTATCCTGTCCAGAGTGAATCTCTGCCTTTTCCCCACTGGACCCAGGATCAACTCCAGGTTTCCCCGACCCTAGTGAGGATTAAGCAGTTACAGAAAGTGAGTGAGTGAGTATATTATTACATTGAAATATTCAATGATTGTTTTAATTCTCAGGATTAAAGTTATCAAATACATAAAATAAATGAATGTTATTTGTTCAAGCGTATATGTAAGGAAATAAAATAATACAGTACATGAATTTTTAAATTCACCTTGAGTTTGTTCACAGTGGACGTGGACAGTCAGCACTAAAGCAGGGGAAGAAAGAGAAGAAATCGGAATGTATGTTAAATATAAGAGTGTATCAGAGGTGGAATAAATGAGACTGAAATAGCCATGCAGAGATGGAGTTGTACAGCTGATTACATATACAGCCACGCAAAAAAATAAGATACCACAGCAAAATTTTTTAGTTTCTTAGGTTTTATCTTTTATAGGTGCAAGTATCGAACTGAACAGCTTTGCCTTAGTTTTTGAAAAGTGCTGACAATTTTTCTCCTAATTTCCAAAGTAAAAGAACAATATTTATAAGGAAATGACAAAACATAAAAATAAAAGAAATATTTTACATAGTGTTTACATAACTTGAATGATTCCAAGAAAACAAATTTCTTATTCACTCTCAAACAAAATGGCAGTAATTACCTTTGACGAACTTCTAGTAATGTTTTACTATCCAACTGGTCTCATTGCGAGAGGAGAGTGTTGATTACTTTTTTATACTTTTTATACTGTTTTTATACTTTTCCTCATTAAATAAGATGTGATTCAGGTGATCACTAATCAGTACCTCATAAAGCAGAAGGAGGTGCTTGTATATGAATTTAACAGACACTGGCATGGAATGGTTGTTGTTGTCTTTTTTTTTTATCTCGCTTGGCTTATCTTTATATTTCCTTTTGCACTGAGCATTCTCATGACAGAAGATTTTCTCTTGAGATAAATGAAGTTTTTTCTAATCTTCTTGTCTTATCTTATCTTATCTTATCCTCATAGAGGTGCTGATTTTTTATTCCAGAGCTGTATGTAGGTTTTCTTTTAGTTGCTGTTGGTTTCAGCAACTTTGTTGTGATCATAATGTCATAATGTTTGGTCCATGTGACATACTGTGATATATCAAGTGTTAATTATGGAGGATCTGGGATACAATGTGTTACTGTTTGTCCTCCAAAGGCCCTGACAGTATTGTTCCAGGTGAAGTACCAGGTGATTTGAAAAAGTCTTTTACAAGTACCTGAATCTTGATTGTGACTATATAAGCAAGACAAAATCAAGTCTTTTCCACCACCATCACAGTTCAGTGACCTAAATCTAACCAAAAACCTGTGGACTGAGCTCAAGAAAACTCAAGAGAGGGCTCGGGACTCTGAGATCTGGATTGAGGAATGGTAAAAAACCTCCTCTTCTGTGTTCTGAAGTTTTATTAAACATTACAAGAGACTCAGTGCTGCTCTGTGGGCAGAAGAGGGCGACACACAGCACTACACGAAGGGATGGAAATAATTACAACACGTTTTTTGGAATAAAATTTGTGATGATCCTGGCTAGGAAAGGTGACACACTTGCAGGAGGTTCCGGAGGAAATAGTTCATTGATGCAGTTCTTGGTGGGAAATGCAGACAAAGGGGACGCTGTGAGCATGGGCGCCGGAACCATTATAGCGGGGGGGGGGCATGTTCTCCCCACATTTCAAAATCATTCATTTAGTTCCCCCAACTTTTTGAATCCTGGAGAACGACCGAGACTTTGCACACGATGCGCCCCTGGCTGTAAGCAATGCAACTTTTGAACACAGCCAAACAGAAGCAGTCTCTGAGTGCGGCACCAGACTGCACCGCTTCACAGCGAACACAGTGCCACTGAAGTTTAAGAGTCTTTGAAGCACCTTTGAAGCCCACTACGGTGTGAGGAAGCCCAGGGAACTGTCAGGTGTAGTGATTTGGTCTACTAGGTTTAAAAGAGATCATTACCAGACAAACAAACACCACAATAGCCAGTCGGCATGATGGAGAACAGACACTGGATTCCAGCTCAGGCTGGGTATTTGTAGTGAGAGAGAAATGCACTACAGGTGTACAATAATCAGTGGAGAGGGAAAAACAGCAGGGAAAGCTAGAGGGAAGAGCCAGGCTCAGAACTCAGCAACCTGGATCGCCACGTAGGGCGCAGCCATGATAGTCCCAATGTCATTCTGCCTAACATTGGAGGGTTTACAAACTCTTCAGTAAAGGAGGTCTGCACTGACCAGTCACTGCTTTAGAAGAAAATCTGTCATCAACCAGTATATAACACTAACACCAACATGCCACAGCTTTCACTGTTTCACAGTTTCACTGATATAATTGAGTAGAATTGAATCTGGCCACAAAGTGTATTATTAGAAAAAAAGCAGTAGGGGGCACTATTATACCTAGATAAATGGTGTCTGACTGAAAAAAATAAGAGCTGTACAACTTTCAAGAGATATAGAAATAAATGTGAACAGTCCATCCATCCATCCATCCATCCATCCATCCATCCATCCATCCATCCATCCATCCATCTTCTACCCTTTTGTCCTGCACTAGGGGTGGGTGGATGTGGGAGGTGGGAGGGGGGGGTGCTGGAGCCTATCACAGTTGCAGTGGGCGAATGCGGGGTACAACCTGGACAGTCACCAGCACGTCGCAGGGCCACATACAGAGACAGACAACCATTCACACTCACAGTCACACCTGGGGCAATTTAGTGTCATCTGTTGAGTCTTGCAGTTCCATTTTACTGGTTCAGTACAAAGTCTACAAAAACAGGAACAAACCACACAAATCATAAAACCTTAGAAAAAGAAACGAATGACTAGTTTTGATGATCGTAACCAGATGTTATTTTACTTTGTTGCCCAACATTATTGTTTAAACATTTAAATATGATCTTAAACCAGAGAGCATGGGCAACCCAACCTACAAAAAGTTAAATAAGAAGATATAAGTCACAATAAGAAGATAAAGCTGCAATAGACCAGGGATGAGCAGTGTTTCTGATACATGTATTTGGGGTTGATGAAAATAATATTTTGGATAAAATTACTTTAGTGTTTTGCACTAATACTGTAAAAAGCTGTCTGTGAGATGTCTCTGTAATATCATAAGAAGGCAGAATGATGCATGCAGTCTCTGAATAGTCAGATTTGTTAAGATCAACATAAAAACTTATCCAGCAGGATGTGTAGCACAGATTTTAAGCCTAAATTGCAACAGTTATTAACCGACAGTTATTATCCTGTTAATAAGTTTTTGTGTGTTTTTTTGGCTAAATTTTTTACCAGTTTATAGACTGTTCAGGAGAACTATTTGACCTGAACAGCGGCCCTTACAGTTAACACAAGCTTGATACTTTCACTCCATGCTGGGCATGAAAAAACAAAGCATTATAGATTTACTATACAAGGATGAAGGCCCACCAAACACCAGGGAGGATGGTCACCACCCTAAAGTGTGCTCAGGCCACCCTCAAGATGGGAAAGGAGGAACATCGGCCCCACGTCTGGGATCCGCAACAGGACTCCACCTGATCCATCCATCCATCAGCTCCATCCAGGAGAAGAGGCAGGACTGAGGCACTTGACCACAGAGGAGCCCACCGATCCTTACCACTTCCAGCCTGACCCCGTCCAGAAGCTGAGAATGGTGGGATGCAGGATGCACACACAGACCAGACAAAACACCCCCACTCCCCCATCCTGGACTCAGGCAGTGCCATCAGCTTGTTACTGAGAGGGAGGGCAAAGAGAACTACCAACTATAGCAGAGCAGTAAGAGGTCCAACACTAAAACTTACTACATCAACCTCGTGAAATGTTAGATAGAGCCTCTACCCTCCATTTCAGCTTCTGTTCCATCTACCACAGATCAACCAGAATCTCCATACCCGCACAATTCAGCAGATTCAGCAGATAGCTGCCACCAATGCAGGGCGCCTGGGGAGTAGTGTGTGGGGACGGTATCTTGCTCAAGGGAACCTCAGTGATGACACTAGCAGTCCTAGGATTTGACCTTCTGATCTCAGGGGCACAGCTCTAACTACTAGGCCACCCAGCTGCCCCATGAAGGAAATGAATGAAAATATGAAATAATAAAATATTTATACAATTTTGAGTTGTCCTGTCATAGTTTTTTATTCTTTTCATCTCGCTTCTTATCTAAGTTTTCTTGATTTTTTTTTTTTTTGATATATGGAAATGGAATGGAAGAAAGATATGAAATAATATCTCTTACTGTAATGGATACACTGGTCCAGAGTATAGCCTAAATGGTTAAATGTCCTCACAAGGATAGTAAGCTCTGACAAATTTGGCCCTGTGAGTAAGAAATGAAGTGCCAAAAAGGTTAGTCTTTATTATTATGGTTAACTTCAGGGTTAGGTTTAGCTGCGTGCATCACTGAGCTGCATTAATAGTCATCAAAGGAAGGTCCTCACAAGGATAGTAAATTAAACATGTGCGTGTGTGTTCACATCCTAAACACAGAGAGACCTGCTGACCTGGTATCCATCTTTAAGCTCCTGCCTTTTAAAAATGTTGCAGAGGATGAGAACCTATTCATATTATTCATATTATTCATGTTCATATTACTGTAATATACATTTAATAATTTTTCTGTCATTTGAGAACCTCTTGTAGAATTTTGGTAAACAGTTTTTTGGAATATTGTCATTTTTACCTGTTGAAATTACAACACGACATACATTCAGCCAGATCTGGATGAATTGCAGTAATGAGAATTTCAACAGAAAATGCAATAAAATACACAAAATTCCTTCCTATGTTGAAATTACTGTTTGTGTAAGGTAGAGAGGACTATTATCTTTATAATGTCATGAGAATCATCCATGATATCAAAACACCACCAGGAGAAACAGTGAGGCAGCAGTCCTACTGTGTTCCAGAAGTCTGCCGCCAGGCTATAGAGGAGGAGATATGCCAAATGCTGAAAGACGGCAATCACTGAGGAGCAGAGCAAGCATCCATCAAAAATGAATGCTTGTTCCATCACACATGATGTGACTCATGCACATCACAGATAAACATTGAACAATTTCTCAGTATTTATTTTTTCTAGTAACAGGTTAACATAAATTGCACATATCTTTGTTACATTTACAAAATTATTAACTTTCCACAGATAAGAGTTGAGAATAGAGAAGAGAGAGCTTTTGATTTGGGTATTACTATAGATGGTGTAATTTGCATATAACACTGGATCACAAATCAACTGGCGTGTTTAGACGGTCAGGATAGACGTGTTTTGACTTATTCTTCTTTGGAAATCCAGAAGTTTTGGTCATACAGAAGCAGCAGTCAGAGTGAGGATCTTTCAGAACAGCAAAGGGCACAGCTTTCCTTTTCCTCTGAACCACTGAGAGTAGCAAACAGTATGGCAGATATAAGGTCACCAGCTTTTCTCCTGCTCTATAATTTTACATTGGAAACAATACTTGTAAGCAATCAACACTTTCTTGGTCATTTATTTACCACAAAATTTTCAGTATGGTTGACACAGCTGCACCTTTTCATGTTTTTCTCAAACATTTATCCTATATTCTAGAAAACTCTATAAAATAGACGAGCCTGTGGCCCGTCTTGTCTTAACCTGAGCTGAGGTCAGCTCATTGACAGGCCTAAACTCTCACAGCAGGCAGTAGCAAACATCCACATGACAGAAACCGCTGTTATTATGTTGGCCTGCAATGATACATATATCAAAATACCAAATTATTACAAAACATTATTATGCCTATAACTTAAAATCTGTACATGCTAGGATTGATTGCAGATTTGGGTTCAGAACAGTCATTTTCATGCAAATCACATGTTTTACTTCCAGTAGCAAAATCTTTGTTTTCCAGTATAATTTACATGCATGTTCCACTGCTTTGACCAAGTATGTGTAATGGAAAGAAGACACTGAAGATTCCACCTCACCCATTTACTCAACACAGAGAATTATACAGCCTGGAGTTTTAACTCCTGTAGTCTCCCACAGCAGAAACACAGCTGCTGTATCACTGGGCAGCTGGGATGATCATCGAGGTTATAAAGGCCTAAAAATCTATTTAACTGCACAAATGAAGACAACGATAAACCAATCCTTACATCACAACCTGAAGGCCTTTGGAAGAATATTACAGAAAATAGGAAGTCATCTTGACATAAAGGAAACAAATGTTAAGATAACAGGAGAGACCAAGTTTGCCACTGATGGTGAAGCTGTAGAAGTGCAGGACGGCTTTTGTCTACTTAGATCAATAAAAAACAAAAAAGAATCCAGCAGCAAAAAACGTGACCTAGACTGGACCTGTAATATTTATCTGTACTAATTTAATGGTTCTTAGAGTCTTTATAGGAAGGTTTTGTTATTTTTACTTTAAAAGATTCTTCATAGTCACATGTATCTCTCACCCAAACAATTCTCTGAAGGACCATCCACTGAAAGTTTTGAAGGAAAAGTGTTTCTTTTGTTTCACAGAAAGAACCTTTCTGGCATCATCATCTTTAAAAGTGTACATGTCTTGTGGTCATTAAGAGAAAAAAAACATGGGGAGGTGTAATTATCTTCTTTCTCTCTTGTGACACGCTTCTTAAATTTAACACTAGAGTGCAGGACTTCCATCAAGGCCATACACCACTGAGCACTGAGTGCATTAAGAAAACAGATATTATGTAGCTTGGAGTGTGAAGATACACTAATTATTCTACATTCTGTCTTTGAGACAGTTTCAGTGGGATGTGATACTTCCTCTAACTCAGACAGTCTCAACACATTAAAGAAACGTGTCATGATGCAAAACCGTTATACTGGCAAAAGACTGACATGGCAAAAGTCTTCAATGGTGGCAGAAAGTGATCATCAAGCTCTTTCTTACAAGTACAAAGTACATACTGAATATGGTATATAATGCTCCACTGCTCTGATATGCTGTTATATTTGTCTAATGTACCACTGGTTCCTCTTTTATGTACTGGGGTAAAGTTTACAGAAACCCTGAAACTACAGAAATTCTCTGGGTCACATTTTTGCAATCTGGTTCCTCTCTAAAAACTACATTTTGAATGTTGTGGCTCGTTTGGACAGGGAGGGAAAATCTTAACTTCCATCTCGGTTCCAAGAAAGAATTCAGATAAAATGCAGACACTGAAGTATATTTCCTATTTAAAAATCTTCTAGTCAGGATCAGAGTCTGGCTCAGAAACAACTGCTACTCACTTTTACTAAAAATAAGAACTTGATTATTGTAGCCGAAGCCACTATTCTTATTGTCCTTTTACAACAAAAGCATATTCTAACCCACAACAGACCTTCAAGTCAAGTAAGTCAAGTCGAGTAGGTTTTTTTGTCATTTCTACCATACACACAGTACATCGTAAAAATGAAACAATGTTCCTCCAGGACCATGTGCAACACAAAAGCAGAAGAGAACAGCACAGAACAAAACACAAGTGCAACAATACAACTAACCGAGACAAGAACGTTCATTGCAATTGACAATGGCTACTCTGAGGATAAGTACAGTATTTTGACAGGTACTGTATTCCAGCAGCATATCTTGTTCGAGTATTTTAAACAAGGAAAATATTCTGACATAAAACTGCACAAGCGGCTCATGAGGTCATATTACTTCTGTGCCTTCCTGTGCTCAGTGAAAAGGGATTTCCTGTTCAGTCAACCAGAATACATTTTTATGATTGATACATTTGAGCAAAGTGGTTTACAGTAATGTATGAGCTGGGTCTCGAATCTAATCACATTTGCATATGTAAAAAGTCTATACCATTTGTCATATCAGAAGAGGACCTTTGTATTTTACATGCTTATTTGTGTCTTTCTTTTGTTCTCTTGATCTCTATCAATCCATTCACAGTCCAAAAGTATCTCTATAATAAACGGCCCTTTTGTCCTGCCTGTACCTCACACTGCTTCTGCTTTGGCCTTGTTCACTACTAGGGCTGCTTTAAGCCTAGTCCTGGACTAAAGAGAATTTTGGTAAAAAAAAAAACACAAACAAACAAACAAACAAACAAAACATCTTAATAAACATAATAAATTTAATCTCTGTCAAGGAAACAGAACCCTTGTGTCACGTTTTTGCCATAGCAGCAAAATCCTTTGTCTCCAAAATGAAAACTTTACAAGAGAAGGAAAAAAAAGGTCTAACAAAATGCATTCTTGCACAAATATATTATTTTGGGACATTTCCCTCAAGGTAAGGCCAGCTGACATTCTAAAATTTTGCTGAACTGTTAATTGTAATAAATAAACGTGCTTGTTGGTGGGTGTTAATGTATTCAAGATTATGTTCATTGTAATAAATAAACGTGCTTGTTTGTGGGTGTTAATGTATTTAAGAGTATGTTCACTGTAATAAATAAACGTGCTTGTTTGTGGGTGTTAATGTATTCTAGAGCTCAGAAGTACAGTGTAATGTTGGCCATTCTGACTTATGCTAAAATAGAATATCCTCACTCACACAATCTCAAGTCTAATTTTAAATCTCAAATACTCAAAGACCAAACCAAAGTAAATAATTTAACAAACATCTCAAAACCATATTAGACTTGTATCAGGAAGTGCACCAAGGACGTTACTGTCTCCAAGAGGGTGACTATTAGAGCCAGTCAGAAACCCTGGATGTCTGCTGAGGTCCTGAAGGAGCTAAAAGCTCGGGATGCTGCCTTCAGATTTGGAGACGAGGCTGCCCTCAGGACTGCGCGCGCGAACCTGGCCAAGGCAGTCAAGAAGGCCAAGTACGCTTATTCAAAAAATCCAAGAACACTTTCAGAACACTGGTGACACTCGGAGCATGTGGAGGAGCACCCAAGCCATCACAGACTACAAACCTCCACCTCCTCTCTGTGACAGTGATGCCTCTCTCCCCGACGTGTTGAACGCCTTCTACAATCCACTCCTCTCCCAGATGAACAAGTGATCTGCCTGACCACAGCTGCAGTGAGGAGGACTCTGGTCAAAGTTAACCCACGTAAAGCTCCTGGTCCTGACAACATACCTGAATGAATGTTTAAGAAGTGTGCAGACCAGCTGGCCAACCTTTAACACCTCTCTGAGACAAGCTGTCACTCCTGCATGTTTCAGGACCACCACAATCGTCCCCGTTCACAAGAAATCACCTGTGACCTGCCTGAATGACCACCGTCCTGTATCTCTCACACCTGTCATGATGAAGTGCTTTGACAGGTTAGTCATGAAACATATTAAAGCTGCACTTCCCAGCTCACTGGACCCCCTTCAGTTTGTTTATCGCCCCAACCGGTCCACAGATGATCCCATATCCACTGAACTACACCTGTCACTCAACCACCTGCAGAAGAGAAACACCCACATTAGGATGCTGTTCACTGACTTCAGTTCAGCTTTCAACACCATCATCCCACAGAGACTTTCCACCAAGCT
Organism: Hydrocynus forskahlii; assembly: GCA_037974365.1. NCBI lineage: Eukaryota > Metazoa > Chordata > Actinopteri > Characiformes > Alestidae > Hydrocynus > Hydrocynus forskahlii. The sequence goes on along the minus strand of JBBPCX010020575.1, from coordinate 6,872 downwards.
GAGCAGGCTGGGCCTCAACACCCCCCTGGTGAACTGGAGTTTAGGCTGTCTGACTGAAAGGCCTCAGTCAGTCCGTATTGCACCAACATCTCCAGCACCAAACGCATATAAATGCATATAAATGCACATAAATGCACATAAATGCACATAAATGTCTAGTTCCTGGTTGACCAGCACATTTCAACTACCTCACTTTATGCTATTAACTACCTCACTTTATACTGTCAGCCACCTCACTTTTTGCTATTCATACTGCTTAAAATGTCTATACTGAGCTGTTTTATACTGAGCTACACCTGCACTCTGCTGTAACTCTGTTTACTGCCACTACAGGCACCCCAATAACCAGTCACTGTTATAATTCTACTCTTACTCATTGTGGTTTTTCTATACTGCTAACTGTGCAATAGGAATATGATTCCAGTACAACATATGCTCATGTGCAATAACGTATGTATTCGTATATGTACATAAACATACATATATATATATAGCGCAATATTTACATTTTCTGGTAAACTAAGTTTCCCACTCACATTACTGTTACGCTGCTACATTGTCTATTTATTGTTCTGTCGTCATACCTATAGTGCAACACTCACCCCAAGAAGTTTACGCAATGTCCACATTTGCTGTCTATTTATTGTCTGTCTGTTTTCCTCTGTTTGTTGTAACTTGCGCTCTGTTGAATGTTGTATGTTGCTACATGTTGCACCGTGTTCCATGGAGAAACGTTGTCTCATCTCACTTTGTACATGTACACAGCTGCTGCTGACAGTAAAGTAACCTTGAACCTTGCAATGTATCTGCATGCTACCTCTTTTGTGAACCACTAGATAAAACTAACACTGCATGGCATTTATTATTTAGTAATATATATAGATTTTGTGTGTTGTAGTCTTGGAGGATTCTCAGCTAGTCGACATGTTTAATGTATTAAAGGCCCCGGAGAGAGAATGCAGCAAGCTGTGCTCCGTATTGGTAGCAGTGGTGCTGGGCTCAGTGGAGGCAGCAGCTTGCGGAGCGACAGAGATTGAGGATGTCTGCTTTTTTGTAAGCCACCTATGCAGCTTTTGGTCTTACCAACGAGAAAATAAAAGAAGAATTGTACTTTTTGCACTGTTTAAATTAAAGAATGCGGTCAACAGGCCCAAAACATGCTGCAAAATGTGTTGCGAAGTGAACTGGGTGAGCAGTAATGTTGGTCGGATCAATCCAAATATCGATATATCGATACCAGCGTTGGTATTGATATTGATCAATACCAGTGTAATGAGATCGATACTTTAGTGCCGATGCTTTCAAGTGCCTCTCCAGTCACACTCTGCTCTTCTCCCCTCTCTTGTGTTTTGACGTTGTACAGTCACGTGATTCAAGAGCGCCAGGCCAACGCCTGCAAGCGGCGCAAGCACACATACACACACACTCACACACACACTAACACACACACATACACTTACACACTCCCACACACACACACACGCACGTGCGCGCACACACACTCACACACACGCTCGCACGCGCGCACACACACACACACAAGCAAGCAGAGACAGAGCAGAGGAAAGGCAGAGAGGAAGCGTAGCGCCGTGTGGCGATATTTTTAGGCCCTAAATAAAACAACAGTGACCTGTCTAATGTGTAAAAGGCTGCAAGTTACAGTGGAGACACTACAAATTCATATAAGCATATGAAAAATCATAAGAAAGAAAACAGAGCTACATAAACGGAGAGAGGAGGAGAAAAATCCCAAATGTCAACTGTGAGGCTTCTGGGAATATTTCTTTCTTTCTCAAGGCGTTGGGGTTGTTTCTTTATTTGCATGTTTATTGTATTTTCACTTATTGGTTTTTTTGTTTTTTTGTTTTTTTCCCCCCAAATCATGAAAAGTACACTGAAGAGGAGAAATTTTGTTTTGTTTTTGTATTGTAGTCTGGAGTGATAATTTTGTGTACTGTCTTTAAGAAAAACTGTTGTTATTGTTCTGTTGTTAGTTATTACGATAGTAAAGTAGTTTCTTTATATAGTTTATTTATAACTTTGCCCAAATTCCAGCCTGGGTTTTAATGATTCATAATCCAAAATCACAAATAACACAAAGGTTATGCCATTGTATTCAGAATTACCAATCGGATGATACATCCTCCTTAATTATTAAAAAGTATTGATATCAGGATCAGTATCGGTGATACTGGCCCTGTATTTACTTGCTATCGGATCAATACCAAATCTTGTGGTATCACACACCACTAGTGAGCATCATGGTGCCTGTTTAGTAGAGGATGCACTGAGGGATACGCCCTCAACTCAAACAGGCCAACTGGAAAACAGTTTTTTTTCTCTGGAGTGGGCAGCCCACCCCAGCCCCCCCGTGATCACGTCTCCATTGAGGAGTCCTCCAGCCCCTTCATGGTGGTCCCCAAGCCTGACAGATCACTCAGGTTGTGGAATGATCACTCGCCGACACCAGTCACTCACAGTGCCAGGTTCTTCATTTCACCCTGCTTGGAGCTCCGGCTACTTTCTAGTAGCTGATAGACGTGGTCCTCCACCCACAAAACCAGTACATTTCATTTTTAACCATTTCATTGATACTTTACGGACTAAACTTTGATGAGTTAATAGAACAACAGAAGAGCTGTGCTGTGCAGACATATTTACATAGTATTTACAAGTATTTTAACACAAATAATTTTCATTGTTGTCCATTCTACATTTCTCACATTGCGGTGTCATTCTCTGGCAGGGAAATTTATTTCATTTACAAACTGAGTGAGCTCATTTCCCGTCTGCTTGTCACACTCCACTGCCTGCCTGACTCTAAGAGCTGCAGACTTTCACAGCATGTCTACAGCAGCACTGCTCTCCACCACTGACTCTGTCACAAACACATCCCACAAAACAAACTATGACTGACACAAGACTGAGCAAAAGCACTGAATGAACACTGTACCATCATTTACTGTCACATGGATTTATTGTCAGGAAAAAATTCTACAAACTTGTGTCATCATAAGTCAACACAGTTCTTATAACAATGTGAAAGAGATGGAGCTGATTGTGCAGTGGATGATTTAAATGCCCTGAATGAACATGACTGGAGGTGTGAACTCCATCCAGGCTGCACTGCCATGCAGAAACAAAAGTCTTCAGGTGAGGTAAAGACATTTCTGAATGCCAAAGAATGTAAGGTGTGACACAATTTATAAGCTCTATCAACATTAAGTCAACACTGAACAATCATATAGAAAATAATGGTTGAGCACTGAATCAACATCAGTACTGACATCAGACAAACAGCTACTTATGATTGCTGCTTGGTCTACATTCAACATGGCTGATGTTCCCGTGTTGAATTAATGTCTGATACAATAAGCAACTGATCAATAAAATTTACCATCTAAGATGCTTTTGCTCAATATCAGATCAATATTTTTTCAGTGATATCCAGGATAATTACAGTCTGAAAACATTAAAAGCATGAAATAACATGTAAATGCAAACTAGACTGCATTTCCGCAGAGAAAATGCAAAGTGTGCGTCCTCAAATGCAGCAGTCATCTGACCCTCCGTAGCAACTGTCTTTCACGCCTCAGCAACCACCTAGAAACAGCTCTGTCCCAATACTTCTGTCCATATTGTTCAGGTTATACAGGTGTGTCCCAATACATTTGGCCATATAGTTTAGTTTAAACTGGTGTGTCCCCATACTTTTGTCCATATTGTTTTGCATGACACATGTGTCCCATTACTTTTGGCCATATAGTTCAGTTGAAACAGGTGTGTCTTTGGGGGCGTGGCCTGAGGTCTCATATGAAGTTTCATAAGGTTTTGTCACTGTATGGAGCCTGAAAGTTTCTTCTTCTGAAACTGCATTCATTTCAATGGGATTAAAAATGAATGGAAGTGAATGGGGAAAAAGGGATGAGCGAAAGACAAGGAAAAGACAGTGCAGGCCATCACCGACCGCGTTTGTGTGTCGGGGAAGTTGGCCTGAGGTATCACATGAAGTTTGGTGGGTTTCGGATGAATCGTGTCTGAGCAGGACTATCTGAAAGTTGAGGATTTCAGGGCAGCAATACTGATGCAACATTTTTTCACCGGAGCAATGGGAATAATGAACGAATGACAAGACGCAGCAAAAAGCTGTGAACAAGCACGCTATTCCAGATCAGTCCCGCCATGTCAGAGTTGGAACGGTGTCTCTATCTCGAAAGCCCTGGGAGGAGTAGGGGGCCAAAAAACAGTAGAACGGAAGAACAATAAAGACGATAATGATAAAACTTAAGAAGAACAATAGTGTGCTTGCTCTGCCTTCGGCTGCTGTGTGCTTGAGCAAGCACACTAATAAATAAATAAGTAAATAATCAGTGCACCATTAGAAAACAGTCATAAACAGTCATAAACTTTTTCACATCCAGCACAAAAACAAGTTCCTGATCTAAACAGGGTATAATAAACAGTTATTTAAGCTGCAGAACATTTAATACTTTACTCATGAAACAGATCGGATGGAATGTGGAAACACCAGAGGCCACAAAAGACAAGACACACTCTGTCTGTAGTTAATTCTTAAAATCACCACAACACAGCAGAGTGGATGTTGATGACTTTCTAGACTCTTCACACTCTGAAAGAAAAGCTTGTAAACTGGCTGAAACTACAAATAGACACTCAGAAGCTGGTCACTCAGAGCCCTCAGACTAAACATTAACCCTTTTATACACAAACACTCACTGTAATGAAGAAATAAAGACACATTTACTCACAGAGTATTACAGAGAATGAACTGAGCTCCATACTGTCCCAGTAATGACTGACTGACAGACTGAGCAGAGCGCTGTGTTGAACACTCCCCACTTCCTGAGAGAGAGAGAGAGAGGCAGAGAGAGAGAGAGAGAAAAAGAGAGAGAGAGGCCATCATTTAAAATTGCTTCATTTAAACAGAGTAAACGGTATGACATTTCAATCTGAAATATCCAGTTTTCTGTCCACACGGCAACACTGAACCTGGAGCTCCTGAAAATCTTCCCAACTGGAAGGAGTTTTCTGAATGTTCAGTTTCCAATGATCTAAAGTGCCGTGTGGGCGAAAGACCATAAAAAAGCTCATAAAAAAAACTCATGTACGTGCGGGCAAGGTCTAATTTATGTTTTTGTTTCATGGAAAACACAAAAGAAGAACAAGCACCAACATTTGCATAAATCAAAGAAAGAAAACACGACTTGAGTCCTTAAAAACTGTTTCTGGGTTTTGTCCTGCCTGCCAAGTGAAATCCAGGCCAAATGAATCCCAGCTGTTTTCACTCAGATGCTTCAGTTCTTCCAAACCACACCTTCCACACTTCCACAGTCCCTGAGAGAAACTGACCAAGAAACAAATCTGGACTGAAACATTAGAAGCTGCTGTGGAATATCACTGTCCACTCCAGAGAAAAAAACCTGTTTTCCAGTTGGCCTGTTTGAGTTGGGGGCGTATCCCTCAGTGCATCCTCCACTAAACAGGCACCATGATGCTCACTAGTGGTGTGTGATACCACAAGATTTGGCATCGATCTGATAGCAAGTAAATCATGATGTGAATCAGTCCTGATCCTCTATGTTAAAAAGTACTCATTTAACAACTGTCTCCATGTGCAGAACTTTAAATTCTGTTCAAAAATGGTGGTGAAGGGTCTTGACATAGCACATTTGAAAGAGGAAGGAGAGAGAGAGAGAGAGAGAGAGAGAGAGAGAGAGAGAGAGAGAGAGAGAGAAAGACAGAGAGAGAAAGACAGAGAGAGAAAGACAGAGAGAGAAAGACAGAGAGAGGGAGAGAGGGAGAGAGAGAGAGAGAGAGAGAGAGTTAGAGAGAGCTGTTGCTGTTTCTGCATGAGGTGTGTAAAAGTTCTGGGTGTTACTGTTAGTTTTTGCTAAAAGTGTGAAGTGCTCAGCACACAAGCAGCCAGTAAATATGTTTTGTCATGAATTTGGAGTTTATGCACACAGATACTCAGTTTAACTCTTAAAACTAACACTAATAGCAATGTGCAACAACTGCTGTGTGTTTGGTGTTTTCTGCAGGTCAGAATGACAGTGAACTTCCTGTGGTGAACATTTACATGGCTGAGACTGTTTGAGAGTTGATTTCTCTGTTTAGATCAGATAAGCAGTGCTCTTTATCTGACTTTTTTCATTTCTGAGTTTTAGTTCCCCATTAGTTGTTTCTACTGTCAGAATAGAAGTCAAACCACAACAACTAAAAATAACTGTGCAGTTCGCCACACACCAGCAGGTCTGTGACCTCATTCAGTTAAGCAGGAGCCTGTATGATTGTGTTCACATAAACCTGTTAGGGTGAAGCTTTTATTAATAGTTTTCTTCATCAAATCTTTCTGTGTCTTGTGGTAGCACCTAGCTGAACAGTGAACTTCTGCAACCTTTATTTGTATCAACACTACATGATTATTCAGACTGTGTTACTGTCACTGTTAGAGTGAACTGATTAGCGTGCAAGCAGTCAGGAAACATGTAAATATTTAAAATACAAACATTTTTATGCAACAAAAGATCCACAAAGATCCAGTGTGTTTTCAAACAGTGTGCCATATCAGATGGCTGTTGTTTCAGTTACACTCTTTCATATGTTCTAGACATCATTTGTAATAATGTTAGTTTCCCCTCACTGAGTCAGAAGGTTTGAGGTAAATTACTATATTATTTATCAACAATAACGTAGTCTATTTCTAGCATGATTTCAAGCAAAGCAAAGGATGTATTTGACCTTTTTTCACTGATCTTGTGTACATGAGCCAGCGAGTTTATCCTGATACTGTAGTTTTCTGTATCTGTTACTGGGGGATAATCAGGTAATCAACTAATCATGAATCATAT
>JBBPCX010020518.1:0-16906 GCA_037974365.1 Hydrocynus forskahlii | reverse complement strand
AAAATGCTGGGCAATGAGTAACATTTTTTAATTGGGATTAATCGCATTGTTATACGCAAAATTAAAGCAATAGTGACATGCACATTTTATGAAATACACAAGTTATATGTAGAATTGTCTAATATTATTAATACATCACTCATTCATTAACACAAACTCACAAAATGTAACCGGTGTACTTTAGACCAGTTTTGAAAATGTGATCTATTCAGGGTACAACATGTCATATGTAACATCATATGTAACTCTATGATCACACATCAGTCACGTTGGTGATCTTGGTTTTCAGATACTTCAGGATCACGTGAAACAGACTGGAGTTTTGTGTGGGGGTGAGAAATTCAGAGGGTGGGGCAAGTCTTCATCCAGTTCCCGCTATATAATCCCTTCCTCTCCTCCTTGTAAACAGTGTTCTAACACACGCCCACAGGGAGCAGCTGTATGTGTGGTGTGGCTGGAGATGCATTAGATACTCGGAAGCCTCCAGTGAAATATGAGTGCAGGAATGTTCCTCTGGGCCATTCAGTTGCGATTACTCATCTCTCTCTTCAGAACAGGTTTTAGGCTGAAGTGTGTGAGAGAGAAAGAGGACTAAAGAGGCACAGAAAGTGACACAACTGAAGAAAGTACAGGTTTCACAAAAAAAGACACTTTTTCAGAGTTGCTGCTGTTTTATATATTAATAACTTTATTTTCCTTTCCGCATTTGTGAAATGTTCCAGAACGTTCACATCTTTTATGCAACCGACGAGAGCTTAACCCTTGGTTAATATACAAAGCCATGGTTTGGAATGAACACACAGTATTAACTTCACTGAAATGCTGAAAGTCTTTGGCGTCAGGCACTACATTCCACTGACATAAAGGCTTCAATTCTCATCAAATATATTAACATTTTACTTCAAGGTAAACAAAATCCAAAAGTGAAGAGTACGTAGCTTAACACGTTTCTCCATGCAGGGCACTGACCAGCAGATGCCCCACCAGGAGAAAACACACATTCAAAAGATAAAATAAAAGGACAAAATAAACAAAGAATGTAAGAGCAAATATTGCTTTGTTTTCCCAGCCTTCAGGGGCGTTTAATGGAGGGGAAGAAAATGACAAGAATGCTCGCCATTTATAACGTGCAGTAAAGGTGGAGCTGTAAAACCGCACAGATCAATCTGAGCCTCTGGGAGACATTCAATAGGATAGGAATGTGGTGAGATCAACTGGGCCGCGGTGAGAGAGAGAAGGAAGAAAGGATTGTAACCTCAGTTCAGAAAGACCTTTCAACAGTGGAATAAAAGAGGCCATCACAAAGGCAGCCAATCAGTCCATACTAGGGCTTACAAAACATTCTGCAGGCTATTCATTATTATTTTATTAAGTGATTCACCCAGCCATTATGCCTTACTGTGTTACTGTCATTTGATGCCACTGCCATGATTTATGAGTAACAAATTCATTTTTTTATGAGCCAGTGAAACAATGGAGGCCATATCGCCCCCTACAATTCCTGTAAGGAATTACAATCTGTCAGAATGGCCGCGTGGATTGTATGAACAGTTTAGAGCACTATAGAGCAATTTTAAGTGAGAAAATAGAAGCCATTCGTCCTGTAGTCTTTCTGTAGTTTGTTGTTCTGTAGTTCTGAATCGTTTGTGAAAACTACACAGCATTATGGACCATTTTTTATGGTAACAGCCATTGTTTTTGTCAGCTTTTTTAAAAAGTCAACTTTGCAGCCCTCTAAATGGACTTGCTTCACTATATACATGGAGTGTTTGAGTCTCTTTTGCTGAACAATGTGGAAATAGTGAGAATTTCACTATGCTCTGCACCTGGTATTTAATTTTCTAGTCTGGACATACTGATACATTACACTATTGGCCTCACACTGTCTCGTCCTGTTGTATATACTGCCGGGTCTAGTTTGCCCTACTGTGTACTTACTGTATCGTAATTTTAGTGCATTGTACTGCCCTGTCATGTTTAATAATACTATTAAACTCAACAGCAACAAAACTGTCAGATCCATTTTGCACCCTGTCCTCACCAACCACAATAATGCACAAGTACCTCGAAGAATTTACATACACAAAACTCTCCTACAAAGACCCAAAGACCAGCTTGAGCTTCACATTCGTTTAGAGAGCCGTCCACAAAAGCTCAGCTTCAGGTCCTCCAGGCAGCTCTGTCATCTGAAACTGCTGCAATCCTGCCCTCTCTGAAGGGGTCAGCTGCCATTTTTTTGTGGCTTCATTGTCTCTACAATGACTCTCGGAACTCATATGAAGATTTCCACCGCCTCAGCCTCCACGCTGTCCAGCCCATTGAATGGGTCGAGAGCCTGGGGGGGCTGTTGCTGGATGGATTCTGTGAAAAATAAAAAATGAAAAATGCAATTCAGTTCACTAATTCAACACTAAACGCTGCAGACTGCAACACTTCTAGCATTAGTCATTGACCTGGATTGGTTCATCTGAATCGAGTGCCTCTTTGACTGACAGTCTAATCAATAGAAACTCTGGAAAAGGCTGCAGTGAGGCCATTACAAAGGTTTGGATCTCTGTATTGCAGGCTGTCTAATGACCATGGAGAGTTCATGTGTGTTTGTGTGTGTACTGACCGTGACTGGGCTCGGTGCTGGAACTTTGCTCTGCGGCTGGACTGGGAGTCGCAGGCTCGGCCTGGCCCCTGGCTTTACACGCCGCAGCCACAACACGGCAAAGACGGGACACACTGGCGGTTTGGCCATGTGCATTACTCTTCTCTGCAGAAAAATATACAAAAACACCAGTTATCACAATGGCAACAACTTCACACCTTGATGTAATGTTCAAAGCTGCTACTGAAGTAGTTAAACAACTACCTACTGAATTACCTTGACAACAGATCACACATATTAAACATATTCTTTTGATCTTCTATGTATTCTTTTATTTCTTCCATTCTATTCTACTTCATTTTTACTCTATTCCTGTAAAGGACATAGAATGACCTTTACGTATGATTACGGAACATATAAATAAACTTGACCTAAGTATAATACCCATATATAATATATACACTCGAACCAGCTAAAACAATAACAACAATACTCTCATTTATATTATCCAGGTTCTTACTGCCTCCCACTCATTTTAGCATCTTCAAGTATTCTTTTAATCAGATTCTGGACTTACAGTGAGTGCTTAGTGCATTTGTGCCTTTCATTAAGATAACTGATAGCTATTAAATACCAGCTATAATGTCTAATCTCTAAAATAGTAATAATAATCTAATTTACATTATCCTAACTGGTCCCTACTGCCACTAATACATTGTCCCTTCAGTATAAAGGGTGATTACCTACCAAATCTGGATGCTACTAATGTGACGTTAATAACTGAGTGCATACCTGTGTTCTGGGCGGGGCCTGTGTCAGATGGGGAGGCGGGGTTGATCTGGGACACGCCCTCTCCCACTTCACCCTTCTCTTGTTCCTGCTGGAGTCGCTGCTGGAGAACGCTGATCACGGCGTCCTTCTCCAGGATTTGACCGTAAAGAGAACGGATCCTACAGAGACACACAGAGATGTTAACGCTTAAACAGCATGTTTTAGGAACAGCAATGAAACTTCAGATCATAGCATAGTCTAAGATCATAGTCTAAGATCATATAAAGTCTCTGCCCTTATAAAAATCTGATGCTTCAGATAACAGTTCAGGATTATTATCGGGCTTCACATTTCACAACAGTTTGATTTAATTCAACTGGAATATTTTAATATAATTGAGATTTACTTAAAAAGCACTAAATACACACTGTTTACACTGTAGTATAAGGTGAATCTATACACTATTACAACAGTACATTAAGTTTTTTTTTTTTTTCCAGAAAATTTTATTTTTCCAGTGAACTTTATTTTAAAAATGTGTTCATGGGTATCATTGATTACTACTAGTTCTAACATTCCAAAATTAGTGCAGCTGAATTTTCATTATTGCACTCCCAGAAGATTGCTTTGCAGTTTGACAGCTTGTACCTGTTCTCTACTTCTTGGTTCCTGAGCTCTGCTTGAGGCAAGTCTTCACTGAAACTGTTCTTGGTAGAATGACAGGGTGAGTGGTTGATTATGGTAGTGTCTCTGCAAAAAAAAAAAAGGATCTGATCAGAGACAGTGTGCTGGGAATACACTTAACGGTTACTTCCAAAGGTTCTTTCACTTGTAAGGCTAAGGGTTAATTCACTGAGAGCGATTTTGTGGTGCTGTGTATAATAGGTACCTTTGAGCAGCAGCAGTTGCGGCTGCATCCATGGCGAACTCCCTCATGGTGCTCTCCTCCAGGTACTTCTGCTCCCAGCGCGTCATGTCGGCCTCCAGGGCCAAAATCCGCTCTTCACGCTCCCTTAGGCGCTCCAGTAGGGTAGCAACACTCACAGAGGATGAGGGGTTAGTGGTCAGACACGCCTGGGTCTGCCTCTGTAGAGGAGGGGCAGAAAGATAAGCATGTAAGTAATCAGGTCCCATGTGAAATCATTATTACAAAGCACGAAGTAATGTGGAAACATTATGGTCCATTGTGAAAAGGTCCATAATTAAACAGTTACAAGTGTAATCAAGTGTTTATGGCCTAAAAAGTATGTTGCATTCAGAAAAATAATGAATTATCAACCATCAACCACAGAAAGCACGCGTGATGTGGGAGTAAAGTTCAACAAATCAAAGTGCAGGTATCAGTGTGTGTGTGCGCGTGTGTGTGTCTGCATACCTGCTGGTTTCGGAGAGTGCGTAGCTCCTGCTCCAGTCGTGTTCGGAGCTTCAGCTCTAGCCCCTCCCTCTTTTCGCATGTGGCCTGTAGCTGGGCCAGCGCCCCCTGCAGGCGCTCCACTTGTTCCACATACGCGCTCTTCCTCTGGAGCTCCACCTGCAGCTGCCGGCTGTGTGCACGGACTGAACTCAGCTCTCGCTCCAGCACCTCGACCCGCTGCCGCTGAGCCTCCGCTTCACACTCCATCCGCAATTTATGCAGCTTCTGCTCCTCAACTGGAAGATACATTACGAGAAATTTATCAGAAAACTCAGTAGACAAACCAGAGCATCTATGAAATGGCATTAAAGCTACAGTTTGGACAAAAATCTAATTCACACAACTTTTGCCTTTTAATCGTAGTTCGTCAGCCAAAACAGGTTTGGTGTCTGAAGTTTGCTTCTTTACTTTTGCATTAAATACACTATATAACCTGTGATAGCCTTGGTTGGGATGTAACTGACAATGAAGTCTATAACAGATCAACTTTGTGTTTATAATTCGATTAATCTGCCAATGTACATTCTTCTTTGGCTCCTCTCATTAAAAGTTCCATGTGTGAAACAAGCAATTTCTTCTTTTCAGGTGAAATGAAAGTCATGTCGCCTCCTACATTTCCTGCAATGTATTACAATCTGTCAGAATGACTGTAAATTCCATGAGCATTACAGATTATTACAGGGATTTACTTTAGTAGCCAAAGTAATCAATTATTCATTACATCACTATAATTGAATACTGAGAGCTCTAAGAAAAGCTAACAGGTGTTTGCCATGACCTCTCCCCATTGGTTTCCTGCTCAAAGGTGAAGAATTAGGTCTCATAATCACGAATGCCCCATTTACACAAGAGCCTGAGGAATGCAAAGAGATGGAGGTGGAGAAAAGACGCGAGGCACCCTCCCTCTGACCCACATCCTCAAAGCCTAACATTCCTTCATCTGTTTCCCACCATTAACCCAAATTTCCCCCAATAACCCCAAGAGCCGCCATGACACTTATGAAAGACGAGTACCGGAGAACAAAGACTGTTCTGTTCGCTAAAGATGAGTCCCCAGGGTTGCTGGACAGTGCTGGACTGTCCCTCTGGATTCTTCTTTCTGGACAAAAGGTCATGCATCATGTCTAACACTCCCTCTGACCACCCTGGCGTACTAAGACGCTGTTATATGACTCAAATTCCTGAGTTAAAGAATATAAACACACTTCCTCTTCCAGCAAAGTGACTCAACAGAAAAGCAGCTTTCCACAGAGGTCAGGAATTCTTCCACACAGTATACAGGTCAGTCCTAAACAGTCACAACGGCCCTTATCTATGAAACAAATAAAATCATATATAGCTAATAACAGCAATATCCGTAATTTTAAAGCCTGAATTTTTATCAGTTCTGTAGTCCATATTTATAGGTAACACTGAATCATACAGTGTCACATAAGCAAGTCTATTAGAGCTTACAGAACACCTGGCAGTTTAAGGAAACTGTGTGAAGAAGGCCTGCTGTATACAAACGAGTGGGATATTAGCCTTCATTGCTTTTAGCGACATTAACTCCAGTGCTAAAGAACCAAACCTCAGACACCAAACATATTACTCTGGCCTAAAGCTAATTCATTGTTATTTATTGTGCTATTTAAAACACAGTTGTAACCCTCATCCTCACTGGTTTCAAAAAATCACAATTTTGTATCCCTGTTGTGTACATATAACCACTGGGAATCCCATGAAGAAATACACTGATGCAATGGCTAATTACAATAGACAAGACATTCGGTTTCCGAGCAGTAATGTTTTCGCTCTGGCTTCCTCCTGCATTTGCCAGTTTGTGGGAAAAATTGCCCTTTAGTATCTGCCAAAGCACTTGTAGCTTCCCAAAATATTTATTTTTGGCCAGAGTGCCCTTTGTAATTCGGTATTTGTTACTTAGCCTACTGTTATAGGTTTACTCTTGTTTACTGCTATACTAATTATACTCACTTTGCATGAGAAGCTTGGACATGAGGTGCTGGTTTTGGTCGGCAGCTTCCACGTCTTTCGCTGCCTGAGCGCTGGTGTTCTCCAGGCTGTCTGTAAGAGTGAGAAACAAACAGCACACATGAAAACTATCTGCACAAAAAAGGCTTTTTAACCCGTCTTCTGTCTGTACTAACCACACTGCAACAACTAAGGTGATCTAAGGCATTAAATGAACTTAATTTCATCATGTTGTGTGTTTATTGTGATAAACATTTGAAAATAAATCTGTGTTTTTCACTTTTAGGCCTGGTGTAGATTTAACACAAATGACCCAACAGCTTATTTACAGCCCTAAAGTTGCTTCTGTCTGGAAGCCTGAAGGTTGCTGTACGTGGAGAGTGGGAGAAACTGTACATTTTATTGTTATTTTAAGGTGTACCTTTGAGCTCAGCATTGAGTTCCTGCAGTCTCTTAACCTCAGCCATCAGCTTGTTCCTCAGCGTCTGCTCCAGAGCCTCTCTCTTCACGCAGCCCTGCATCAGCGTCTCGTAGGCTTCAGATATCCGCTGGATCTCCTGCTCCAACTGTTACACAGAGAGAGAGGATCAGAGATGGAGGGTAAATACTGTATCAAACACTGTGAGTGAATTCTCCCCCCACACCTGCATGGGGTTTGGAGAGAAAGGTGTGGGAACAGTCACACAGAAATGATGAGACGCCTTTGATTCAAATGGGGCGAGTTCACACAGGGCAGTGTCTCAATTCTCTGTAATTATCATTCCTTCAGAGTGAGAGAGAGTTGAGCTACACTGACGTAACCCTCTCAGAAGTTAAACACATGGCTGTGGAATAGTTTGTCTGTCAGTCCAGCTGGAGTGGTTCTAGTGACCTCATCACTTTGAACACTTAATTTCGTTCTAAAAGTGTGCTGCACAGATGAATATATTATGATTAGTCGAAGTATTAGTATTATTATTGTTGTTATTGTTGATATATTTCACTGCATGTTGTACTTGTATAACTATGCATGTGACAAATCAAGAATCTTGAATCTTAATAGTAAGATCATACGAGTGTTATTTTGATTGTTTTAGCATTATTATTATTATATTATAATAGGTAAACATAAATAATAAACAAATAATTTATATTGCTATTGGCTAAACCAATTAGCTGGCATACTCAGTTTGTCTCCAGATGTGACGGACTGAAAGGTGATGTGAAATGATATGAGAGAAGGGTGTGGCTGTCTTTAGTCTCAGTTTAACCTTACCTGGGAATTAACCTAATTTCATGTCTAATATTAAGTATTTGACATTATTCCCCTGGTTTTATTATTAAACTTTCATTTCAAAACAGCGATAAATAAGCCCTAACCCTGAAAATTTTCAGGACCCCACAAGAGCTTTCTAGAATTCTAGTACAGTTTTAAATTACAAATATTATATTACATGCGAATATTTTTGCTTGTTTAACCTGCTTATTATCTGTTTAAGCAAACCTCACCGAGGAATAAACCTAATATCACGTACATGTTAAGTATTTTTCTCCTGATTTTTTAAAGAAAATGTATATTTTGAAACAGCAATAAATACACCCTAACCCTACAAATTGCCAGGAATGGAATCTGCTAGAATTATGGTACAGTTTTAAAGTACAAATATTATATTGTAACATTTCGACAGCACACATTTTTTTTTTTTAAAGAGTGTATCTTGCTTAGCAGCACAGATCGCTGCACACCTCTCCTTCATTTTCTTGCTGAGTAACAGAGGAAAGCTTTTTAATCAGTGTCTCAGTGTAATTCTGTATTAGTGGTCCGATGGAGTTACGCAACTAAAGCAGGAAACACCTTTACCTTCTGAATCCTGGTGGCCTTCTCCACATGACCCTCCAGCTCCTGCCTCAGCCTCTCGTTCTCCTTCATCAGGAGCTCCATCTGGTTGCAGCCCAGCTTTAACACCTCCCTGCCTGCAGGAGGCGCGCTCGAGAACATGTGGTGTGCTTCAGGCGACGGCACAGGTGGAACGAACCTAAATGGAAAGATGAATTATTAATGGACCCGTCAAAACATGCCCCAAAGAATTCACACATTCATTCCAACGAGCCGCCCATTAATTAGTCACCATGAGGCACGACGTCAAAGCATGAGTGAACTGATGACTGAACAGTCTAACTATTTCAAACTCTAAAGCTTACGGGATACGTAGGGCTGGGCAATATGATATATATCATTATTAATGTGATAAATTACGTCACAATATGTAACACTGAGCCTCTCTGAGCATATTGTGGATATCAGTACTCGAGGAACCCAGACAAACTCAATGTTCCACTACAAAAAGAGCATAATCTGTTTAATTTGATTAACTTCAACACTCTGTGTACTCAGTTTTTGATAACTTTCCAATATGGAACCACTGGATCTTTTAATCATAAAATGTCACGTCACGTATCATTCTATTATATTTTGTCCATATCTTCCACCCTTCAATGAAAAAGCATATTTAAACAATTACACTATCAGTAATGGAATGTTATGTGTAAACAAAGATAAATATGAGATAACTGTCATACAGTGATAGAAACGACTTCTGTTTGAGAAGAGTTAGTGATGAGGTGGGAAGTTTTTATGTGGCATACATAACGTCAAGGCAAAACCTTGTATGTTCATTTTACTTTTTTTTTTTTTTTACTTTTGTATCATTTGATATTGCCAGCTGCTTTTACATTGTGCACGGCGTTCACAATGAACAGACCAATAATAACATTTTCAAATTAATAAATGAATAACTAACAAATGTTGCTAAGAAGATTGTCTTTCACTTGTAAGGTATTTGTGTTTACTATTACCTTGTAAAACTCACCATGTTGGAGATATTGTGTTTGACAGTTTTTCCACTACTAAGGGAAACTGATACAGCAAAAATATGAAATCATGATCCTTGAACATTGAATTTTTCTAAACATACTACCTTCAACTAATATATTTTTTTACTTGCTTACCAATTTCCTGTAAGACATCACTTTAGAGATACAGACTTTTTGACAGCTTTTACACTATTAAGGGAAATCAATAGAGCAAAAACACAAACTTGACATTTTCAGAACACAACATTGAATTTGTCCAAACACACCTAAAATTTTTGTAAAAAGTTATTTACTTTTATACAGTAAATATAACCAAACAAGACTAATTATGCTTTCAATTTGTTTACTTTAACTTTTAATTGATTGATTGATTTTGTAATTATTAATGCAGATGTTCGGCATTGCTCAGAAAAGTGTAGTTCCAGTGCTATAACTATTGAAGGACGAGGGAGGACAAACAGAAGGGAAAATGTTGTAAATTAGATGATCCACATATTCTGTACCTGTTGTGCTGACTGTGGAAAGGTGGTGGAGGTGCAGCATAGAAAGGCTCGTACTCCTGAGTGGGGCTCAGCATTGTTGCCTGGGACTGAAGGGGATATGGGTACTCAAGCCAAGGGCCATGTTTATCCTTGGCCCCCTGTACCAAGTGCTGGTGCTGGTTGGTGTGGTAGCCGGATATCTGGGGGAAGCTCCCGGAGGAGCTGATGGAGGCTGGGAGGGCGCCCGAAGCTTTACGTTGGAGCGATAACTGCATTAACCGTTCGCTAAGTGACCTGGCATGGCCACGTTTCCCGTCCCACCTCTCGTCTTCATAGATCTGCGTGGTACCCGGGTCGTAGTCTTTGCTAGGCTGTCCACTGTGGTACCACTGGGATGCCAAATACTGCGAGTGCGCCTTGGCTTGCTCATAAGTGGGCAGCTGCTCATGGCAGTGGGGAAAGAGCTGGTAGCTTTCTGAGTGCAGGAAATCACCCTGGTGCTCCTGGCCCTGGGGCTCCTGTCTTGCAGAAAGCTTCGGGGACTGAGGTTCCTCCTGGGAGAGGCTTTCAGAAGAAGACTGAGAAGATCCAGCACCTCCACTGCCACCTCCTCCTCTCCGCAAGGCCTGCTGCTGGATGGCCAGGAGGGTTCGAGTGTCCGTGGGGTTTCCATAACGAAGCTGCTCCTGGATTAGTCGGTGCAGGACTGTGCCTGAAGCCTCTTCCATTCTCATTTTATTATATGAAGGTATGCACTAGGTGGAGAAGACCTGAATGGAGATCAGCAGACAACAGTCAAACACTATAATCTCACTGCACACAAATAATGAACAGTTTTAAGTGAAAGACAATGCAAGATGACTGATGTAAACATACTTATCCAGCTATACAGAACGTAAACAGACGACAGAAAGCTTCTATGCAACTAGAAAAGGTCTTCATACTCAATCAATATTATCCATTTTTAGAGAAGATCATTTGTTTTGGTAGAATAAGACAACGTTAAGCTTTGGTAGAAACTGACTCGATAAATCAATAAGAGAAAGATTTTTAAATACAATTTTAACTTTTCTGTTCCACGTTAAATTCTACAGCAGGTCCATTCTAGCCAAAATGGGCAATTAAATTAAAGTCGAAAAAAAACGAATAAAATTAGTCCCTCCTAAACTATTTCTATTCCACAGACTCCTGATATTAATCTAAACTCCAATTTCTTGTACTTGGAGCCAGAATATCTGATTTAATTCTGCTGTAAACATTAGAAATACAGACAGACATCACTTTACCAGTCTATCAGACGAGAACTCGCCATTAAAGTGATTTTATTTTGAAAAAGCCTTACCCTACCTGTCTTATTCTTTCTCTTCAGCTAGAAACTGTTGCTCTCCGTCCAGATCCTGCTTGTAAATGTATGTTTATTTCATCTTCTCCTCTCTGTGGAGTCCGTCCTCCTCCACAGCTCCAGCTCGACTAAGCGCTGCACGGGTGAATCGTTTCCTTTTGAACCGCTTCATTTTAGCGAATCGGTTGAAATGCGTCACATGTCCAAACGAACTGAGCTTTTTTGTTCGTGCCCCTTTTTCTAGCATTTATGAAATATTTACGAATATTTTTTTCTGGATATTGTTAATACAACTCAAATAACAACATAATTGTATGTGGAGGTGAAGAAACAATAAACAGCACTTGATTAGTGACTGAATGAATCGTTGCTTCATGGAATCATAAACTGAATCGACACCCCACATCCTCGCACGCGGCTGAGTCTGGAATGTTTGGAATGGAATTCACGCGCCCCCGAGATCAAAGGGGGAGGGGAGGGGGCGGGGTTACCACAGTTCACCAGCATTTCCCTTTTTTCACTAATTACTCTACTTACCTTACATAAATTACTTTACATTTTCTTACAACAAAAGTTTATCTCCTTTAAAATAGAAATAACTATGCTATTGTTCTTTTAAAGAGTTGTTTTGTTTAATTGATTATTTTCTTACTATTTTCCTGTCAGTGAGTAATTACGTTTTTCCTCACTACTCTTGACTGGCAAAAAGGGGTAAGAAATGCATGTTAATTTATTGTTTTTTTTTTTATTACGAATCGTGTATTTTTTGTTTTCCTCGATAATAATAATAATAAAATAATAATAATAATAATAATAATAATAATAATAATTATTATTATTATAATAATAGCAATGATGATGATAATGACTATGGTTCCTAATTATTTTACAGCATACATGTGTAAAATATTTACCTGTAGTTTACCTACCACATTATTACTATTATTGCCATTATTCCAGCTACTTTTATAAACAATGATGATGATGATGATGATTGTTCTTTGTATTATTATATCATTATTTCTAGTCATTTCTAGTAGTAATAGTAATTATAACAGTTATAGTAATAATGTCTCAGGTGGCAGGTAAACTATAGGTAAACAATACACATGTACAGTATGTATGCATGTCTGTCAGTCTAGTTATGTCTACCTATGTATTAAAGCCACCTGTGTATTATGGTGTAGTTCCCTTTGCACAGCCAAAACAGCTCTTACTCATTGTGGCCTGGACTCCACAAGGTGTGTTGTAGTATCTGCATCAAGATGTCATCAGTTTGCGAGGTGGGGTCTCCATTGAGTCAGACTAGTTTGTGCAGCGCATCCCACAGATGGTCCATCAGATTGAGATCTGTGGAATTTGGGATTAGACAACAACTCTTTGTGATATTCCTCAAACCGTTCCTGAGCAGTGTTTGCGGGGGGTGGGGGAGGGGGGGTTGCATTGTCTTGTTGAAAGAGGCCACAGGCATTAGGGAACACTGATGCCATGAAGGAGTGAACTTGGTCTACAGAATTGTTTAGGTAAGTGATTGTCAAAGTAATGAATGCAAGACCCAAGGTTCCCCAGCAGACCACTCCCTCGCCCTTATTCCCTTATTGCTTCCAAAGCATCAACTTCAAAAACTCACTGTTCACCCATTATTCACTTCATCTGCCAGTTCTTTAAGAGTTTTGAATAAAGTGTGGTCAATAGTGTATAAAATAATAGTGACCCAGTTTACACAGACACACTCCCACAAATTACAAAAACAAAAACCAGAAAATGCTGTCTCTTATTTTTTTACATGGCTGTATATGTATGTATATACTCATAGGCCAAATTATATATATCAGATTTCAGATATTAGTGTGACACAGTATATAAGACATCACATAGTCAAACATTAGACCGCCAGCTATCTGTATGTCATAATACATCGACAAAGTACTCCATTCCATCCTTCACTTTATAACTGACACAGACCCTAAAGTGGCAAAACATCACAGAACCACTTTTAGGGACACAGCAACACTTTCACTTCAACACGTCACTTCCTCCTGATACTTGTCCGTCTGAGGATTGACGCTGTTCTGCGACTTTGGAGAAAATGTGTTAACTGCACTGTAACAGCAGCGGGGTATTCTTTTACAGTGCCCCCCCCCTTCACAACCAGACACCTCAGTTTACTCTCGCTCTGAAAGAGGAGAGGGTAAAGTGAAGCCTGTCCGTCCTCCTGTCTGTCTGGACATCTTCCTCTTTCTTCTGGCCAGGCTCTGCCTTCCTGCAGGCCTCTGGTCCTCTGCTTCCACTGTAGTCTGCCTTTCTAAAGATTCGGGCCTCACTCTCAGCGCTTTAACACACTGGACACCCAAAATACACTAATAATAATACTAATAATAATAATAATAATTATTATTATTATAATAATAAACATACCAGGTTTTGAATAGATGCTCCTGAACAGCTGACCAAGTCGTCCTTCTGTAATACTGTGATGAAAACTGCATTCAGCATAAAGGAGGAATTGAATGCCCCCCCCCCCCACCCCACAACTCCAAAACTATTCATTCATAATAGACATCAAAGTCAAAGCAAACTTTACTGTCGTCTCTTTTACAAATCTGTATACAGTGAAATGAGATTTTAAAGAGTAGAAGAGACACAGAATGCACATATATAAATGAAATATAGATAAATACAAGTAAAATTAAGTGCAATTTAGTACAAGAGATAATTTGTCACGTCCAAAATTGTGCACATGTTGCCTTAGTGGTCAAGTAGAGAACAAACAGAAACCTGGAATGTAATTGTGTGTTTTATATGTGCAGATGATCAACAGCAGTTTAATATAAATATAGAGTCCAGCTATGGAAATATAGAAACCCTGAGACCGTATTCAAGGACAAATATAACATGAATGTGTTTTGTGCATGCAGCTACATGTGCATCACAAAAACAGTTACGGGTGGAAAGTTGAGTCAGTTTACGGTTCAGGTGTGGGTGTGTGTGTGCGTGTGCGTGTGTGTGTGTGTGTGTGTGTGTGTTGTGGGGGGGTGGTCTGTTGAGATGTCTAATTACTTGTGGGAAACACAATGAAAGTATTTCTGTGAACTTTTCATAATGAATGGACCAATAGAGACAGTCCAAAAATTTGTGGAAGAAATTACATTCTCAATTCCAGCACATGTACGAGATCCAGTCATTTTGGCTGCAGGCAGAAGAGTCACTCATACTATTGCATAAGCGCCCCTGGTTGATCCGTATATCACTATAAGGAAAAGAAATACCACTTAAGTGCATTAATCAAATACTTCTGTATTTATCAAAAATGTTCCTGCAGAAGTGTGGAATGAAAAATGTTTTTGAAATGTATCTAACAATAAAAAAAATGATGTGCCCATCACTTTTTTCCATATTCAGGCTTCACTTTACCCTCTCCTCTTATAGAGCGAGAGTAAACTGAGGTGTCTGGTTGTGAAGGGAGGGGGTGTCACTGTAAAAGAACTCCTTTAATTTACATTACTTTAATTAGCATGCACATGGAATAAACAACTTGAGAAATTTGGATGTGAAACAACCTTAAGTGTCGTTTTAGTTGGTAGTTGATATATGGATAAGAAATACAAGCGTGATCAAAAAGTGCGTTGATCAAATACGTCTGTATTTATCAAGAATGTACTTGCAGAAGTGAGGAATATATTTTGGAGTAAAAAATGTTTTTTGAAATGTATCTTACATTACAAAAATTGACATGCCCATGATTTTTTGCATATTCAGTTCCGTTTTCACTGTTTTGCCAATAGAAGTGGTTAAAACATTACATGGAAGAAATCCTTTAACTTGCGTGTGAGACAAACAGCTCGAGAAATTTGGATGCGAAATACCTTTAGCATCTAGTGGCTGCAGGCAGAGGAGTCACTCACACCTTTGCATAACCGTCACTGGCTGATCTGCGTATTCCTATAAGGAACAGAAATATCAAATATTTCCTCATTTATCAAAAACGGACTTGCGGAAATGTGTAGTGAAATGTATCATAAATACAAAAAAATGATGTTCCCATGACTTTTTCAGTTCTGTTTTCACTGATTTGCACAATGTAAACACTTACAACCAGTAAAAATGGTCCAATATCATGTGGAAGAAATCCTTTAACTTTCATTATAATTTGGGACCTTCTATGACTGTGTTTGTTTGATTTTGTAATCATTTTAAGGGCAGGGAGTTAGGGTTAGTGTGTGTAGGTTCGCTCCAGTTAATCCAGACGCTACCAGTATACAAACATTCCAGAGTGATGCCGGGTATTTCCAGCCTTGGCTGAGACTGTTTGTGACTCAGTGGGAAAAACCACACATGGCTGCGCTGCTGCAGGTGTGAGTGAAGAATACCAGTCATTGGCAAGTCTATACAAATGTAGAGTTTGACCGACTTCGCTCCTTTAAGTTGAGTGTGAAAACATTAAGTGCTTCCTGCTCGTCAGGGTGGAGCACTCGTCACTGCATGATGTGTGTCAGACTAACACACCTTAATTCTTCTAAACAGAACATGCTGGCTGTGTTTCAGCCCTGAATTACACCAGCAATTAAACTCACGATAAAAATAGAACACCTTCATAGATGAGAAATGCACAGTAGAGCCATTCAGTAGTGTAGAATGACAACTTGCAATGTGTTTTTTAGGCCTTAAATTGATTGCATTCTTAAATAATTTATTCACTGACCCATGGTGGCACAGTGGGTTGCCTCATTCAGTTCAGAATCACAATGAATTAAGTAAGGTGGCACTTGCAAGGAATTTGACTTGACATGTTACTCCAATTCAAACATATCAGATGATAACCAAAGTGAGTAAATGATTGTGCGATGTTCAGCGTATAAAAACAATTATAACACTAATGAATGTCGATTTTACAAGCTTTTTACACTAAAGTTAGTAAAGTGTCCCCTTATAGTCACATAGCACACCGTGTGAACAGTGTGAAATTCTGTCTCTGCATTTAACCCTTTTACCCCAGTCACCAAGTGAAGCAGGGGGCTGCCACCAGTGAGGGGCGCGAGGGGTGTGTGGGGACGGTACCTTGCTCAAGGCAACCTCAGTGATGACACTAGAAGTGTTGGGATTCAAAGCCACAACCTTCTAATCGCAGGGGCAACTCACTAACCACTAGGCCGCCAGCTCCCCGAGTGCAGTAATTAAAGAGTTTTCTGAATGTTATTAGGTGTCAAGATAAGCAATATACAAAGTACTAAATACCAGTTCCCACCTATTAGCCAGGACTTCCCCATCACACTATACCAACAACTCTTGGATGAAAGTCAGCGCATGGTTCCTCTGAGACACACAAAGCTCCACCACATCTTTTCAAACCACTGATGCATACACAGCAATGGACATGGGGAGAGGGAGGACCACCCTACCCATCCAGAGAGAGAGAGAGGACAGTTATACTGAGTGATGGGGAGAGGGAGGACCACCCTACCCCCCAGAGAGAGAGAGAG
>JBBPCX010020497.1:3240-16908 GCA_037974365.1 Hydrocynus forskahlii | reverse complement strand
ATTTTAAACAATTTTGAGAGAAGGGTTCCACCTGAGATCAAGCGTATCAGTGGCAAAAGCCATTGCTAATTTAAGCTTCCTGCACAGCCCTTTTCTTTAGATAACAGCCCAAAGAAGGAAATGAATATTCACCAAACTCCATTTTCTTTAAGGAACAAGTCTGGTGTCTTTTGCTCACAGTCATAACAGATTACAATCGAAACCCAGTGTTTGGTTTTCCTTGTTTTATTTACAAAGGATGCATACAGATATACTTTTTAGGTCTATTGAGGGTCGTGGATTCATTTTTCTGATGTCTGATTGCCATGCTAGGTCATTAATGAAGTTGTTTTATAGTTAAACTAAATTACCGTAGCCTATTGTTTCCCTTTGTGGTGATGATCTTTCGTACTGGACTTGTTAAGAAGTTTGGATTTCTTGGAAAAACATCCTAAACCAAGAAAAAGACGAGTAAAAAAAGCACATGAGTAATCTGGCCTTTTGACCTTCCATGAGGTGCAAAGTGGAGTGAAAGTAACCTATGATGATGGCTTTAAAAAATCTCTTCAACAGAAATTCATGGTGACCTCACTACAAAAGAACAGCTCTCAGTTGTTATCAGCATCTACATACCAAAGACACTGATATTTTAACAATTGTTATTTTAGTTTTTTTAGATTGCTTCCTCCTGGTAACAGTGAAGGTAGTTTCCAACATTCTTTAGGCAATACTAGGCTAGCTCTTACATAAGTCATTGTCTGTTTGTTTCTTTGTTTTTTACTTATTATTCAGTAAACAACTGAATATTCTAAAATACTTTCTGTTAGAAAATGCTGTTTATCCATTTGTGAGTTTCAGAGTTCAAGAGCTTTAAAAAGAAGTAACAGCTGTTTCATTCCAAAAAAATATATTTCTCTAATAAAATGTTTGTTTGAAGGATAATATAGAAAAAACACATTTGGTTCCTTCAAGAACTTTGTAAAATAGATTAAGGAAGTGTTAAGAACATGTTAATGGCTTAAGGAATTTCATGTAATATAAAGCTTTACTAATTTAGGGGTTCTTCCTCGGACCTGTTTCACTATATAGTGGTTCGTAGCACTCAAGTCTCATTCACAAAATGTACCCCCAAAAGAACCATTGAAACAATGCGGTTCTTCTATGGCACTGTGCCAAGAATCTTTTATTTCTCAGATCATATGGAAGTTTGGCACATAAACTGTGCAAATTCATGAAAAGGCTGTCCCTACATTTAGAGTAATCTTTCATAAAATTAAGCAGTTTTAACTTATAAGCCTGTGAATGGCTTGGATTCTTGGACATTTTCTTTCCAGGAATTGAATTAATTTAATCCCGGCCAACCAAAATCCAGGGCAATTCAAAACCCTGAACTGGTAGCAACTCTACCTTAAACCCATGTGAATTTTTCATTTAAGACAGTATTGCTTGATGGAATCAGTCGCTAAATTAACAGGTTGCTTAAGTTTTGGTGTAATTATTAACAACAGTGTCCTTCAGTGTCCTTCAGACACAGATCAGTGTGAGATCACAACCATGGCTTAGTTATTCACTTCCTCAAACAGAAAGAAACAAAGTTAGGCGGGGTGCATTAAAACGAATAATTTCAGTAAGCATTGCAATGTTAAAACAATCATTCTACTGAGTGATCTGTTGTGGATGGATAAAAAATACAGGGGTCCTTATTATAGAGGGGCTTGGGGAACGTTTGTGTAGCCCCAGACTAATAACAGTGTCTGGTGGGAAAAGGTCCCAAAGCTGGTCAGCTGTGAACTTGAATTCATCAAACATTACTTCATGTGAAAAGTTTAACACATCAACATGAAACTGATAACATTACTAAAAAGCTTTTATGTGGAACTACAAACAAGGAAGCGCATATGACTAAGATAATGTGATGTGATATGCATGAGCTTTCTAATCATGCTACATGTGGGCGTTGTTTATAGGACATGAACTTCATCATCTACAAAATAGACATTTTCCCATGGGACAGCACAAATACAGCTCAGGTACGAGTCGCTTGGTTCCTTGGCATGGTTCCTTGTGTCAGTGGAATACACAAGTGTCTAATTAGTGAATTTACTTTAAGGATCACTCATTGCTGACGGAGTTGTTCAATTGGCCACAGTTTTTAACATAACCTCCAGTGAAGAGCGCCACTAAAGGCAGTGTGGGTTGGAAGGCTAGGTAAAAACATAGCATCCGTGCCAAGTGTTGGCTGAAGTGGTGTAAAGGCTGACGTAACGAAAGCTCTGTATATTATAGGTGGAGTGGTGTTTAGAAACAGAATTAATCATCCATCATCAGCACTTGACCTCACCAATGCTGAGGCTGGGTGCAATCAAATCCTCAAAACACTGTTCTGACATCCAGTAGAAAGAGTAGGGACAGTTTCTGCAGCTAAGAGGGAGGCAAACTCTATATAAACACCAGTTATTTCAGAAGAAATGCTAAAAGAGCAGGTGTTTACTCACCTTTGGACACATTTGGAAAATGTTGCTGATGGCCTAATGTCATTGTTTCAGTGTGGGATTCTTTAACATCAAGTCAATTCTCTTTCATGAGCTACAAAACAAGATTTTTTCCGCATCCACCCTCTTGCTCAAAAAAAGCCACCGGCTGGCGTCTCAGTTCGTTTCATGGAAAATGTGAGGCCTCTGTAGAAGGAGTTGGTGAATGTGTTCATTGTTCCGGACGAGGAAAAACCCCTCAGTATAAAAGTCAATTTGTGCGTCTTCCCTATTAAAGAATTCCCCACACTTTGGTGGAAAAATCTAACCCTTTATGAAACAAAATATGTACAACAGAGGACTATTCACTTGCTGCCTTTTTCAAGATTCATTGAAGACCATGTTCAAGAATGCTCTCATGTGAATGTTCAGGATTCACCTGTTCAGCACACTGATGTCACACTGTGATGACAGCGATGACTCCTTTTTGTTGTCCAGTAAGGTGTGAAGGGTGGAAATAATAATAATAACTATTATGTTGTAATTTGATACAAGTACTAGAAAACAGCAAAGTGTGCATCTACACCTGAATGCACATCTATAATGACTCATTGTTACTTTATGTGTCAACTATCCAACACAAACACAGTTGCCTGCCTTATTACAGTTTTTTTCGATTATTTAAAAGTCCACATCACTCATTAAAGCTTCATTAATCCGATGCACTCCAATGCAACATCCTAAAAAAATAGTTTTTCCACTTAGCTACACTTTTCCACTTAGAAATGTTTAGTCACAGAACAGCTGAATTACTGAATAAAACAATACATTGTTTATAAACAATTTAGATTAATATAGATATAAGTATTTTTATCAACTGTCCAAGAAGATTACATTACATTACAACTGGAATGAACCTAAAACGTTACTTTCTTATTGTCACACTCAGGAGCTGCATCCTGGGCGGGTTGTTGGCGTGGGGGGTTCTGTTTTGCCCCTTCTGTCTGTGTTTTCCCCATGCCATGTAGCTTTTGTTGCGTCTCATTTCCCAGCTCCCCTCCCGTCCCACTGATTAGAGTCAATATAAATGTTTCTGTGTCTTTGTCTCCTTAGTGTGTTGTGTAGTGTGTTGTGTCAGTTAAAATTTCTGTTTGTACTAGATTTTAAGCATTTGATGTTTATTAATAAAGCTTCCCCCTGCACGTGCACCTACAGTCCTCCTTCAGTCACACTGAGCACATTACAATAATCGATTTTGTTATTTGTGTTTTGATTAGGAAAAAATAGAAAAAGGAAAAGAGAAAAAAAGTTACATTACTATTACAAAAGATGTGAAACACAGAGCGCTATTTGCATTTTGCATTTATTTTTGTAAATTTGTGCTATTTACAATATATGTTTTTTATTTCTAATATTTGTACACAGTTTCTATTGATCTTGACCAGTATAGTTCTACTAATATGAGTTTTTTAATCGTTAGATTAATATACCTTATAAAGATCACACACTTAATGGGGAGTAAGTGGATAAGTAAAAAATGTTTGTTTTTTTTACATATTTGGAAAAGCCTTCTTGCCTGTCAGAAATTTCAGAGTGTCAAGGACATTGTGTCAGAAGAAATGCTTACTGAAGTCCCACTGATGGGAACAGAAAGTTGGATGCCGGATGAGGGCACACCAGAGGAAACAATTTCTTCCTGTATTTTGCCGAAACTAACATTATTGCATCCTTCCCTATTTCCAGATTTATAGCATCCTTATATGAATCAGCCACAAGATTGAAACCACTGCCAAGTGAAATGGATTATATTGACGACTTTGTTACTGTGGCACTCACAGTAATATATTAGGTAGCAAGTAAGGAGTCAGTTCTTGAAGTTGATGTGTGGGAAGCAGGATAAATGGGTGAGTGTAAGCATCCGAGGGATTTTAACTGGATGGCTGGATGATGGCTAGACTGGGTCAGAGCATCTCCAAAATGGCTGGTCTTATGAGGTATTCCTGGTATGCAGTGGATAGTACCTGCCAAAAGTGATTCAAAGAAGGACGACTGGTGAACCAGTGACAGGGTCATTGGTGCCCAAGGGTCACTGATACATTTGGAAAAGGCTAGCCTGTCTAGTCCGATTCCACAGAAGAGCTACTGTAGCACAAACCGCTAAAGAGGTTAATGCTGGCTTTTATAAAGAGGAGTCAGAATTTTTGTGAATGGGGC
Source organism: Hydrocynus forskahlii (assembly GCA_037974365.1). Taxonomy (NCBI): domain Eukaryota; kingdom Metazoa; phylum Chordata; class Actinopteri; order Characiformes; family Alestidae; genus Hydrocynus; species Hydrocynus forskahlii. Next base: position 12,244 of record JBBPCX010020497.1, on the reverse strand, counting down.
TGCATAGCTGCAGATCTGTCGGAGTGCCCCTATTAACACCTGTCACTGCCAAAAGTGTCTACAATGAAAACATGAACATCAGAACTGGACCATGAGGCAATAAAAGAACATGGCTTTGTCTAATAAATAACATTCTCTTTCACATCATGTACGATGCTTACCTGGGGAAGAGATGGAACCAGGTTGCACTATGAGAGGAAGGACAGGCAGTGGAGACAGTGTGATGCTCTGTGCAGTGTTCTGCTGGGTCCAGGCATTCATGTGGATGTTACTTTGACACATACCACCCACCTAAACCTTGTTGCACATCAAGTACATCCCTCCAGGTTGTGTCTTTCAGCAGGATAATGCACCCTGCCTCACTGCAAAAATGGTTCAGGAATGGTTTGAGAGACATAATAAAGAGTGAAGGTGTTGACTCAGCCTTCAAATTCCCCAGATCTCAATTCAATAGGATGGACTGGACAAACTAATCTGATCCATGGAAGTCCCACCTCATACCTTATCTGCTATTAACGTCTCGAGTCCACATAGTACAGCATACCTTCAGTGGTCTTGTGGAGTCCATGCCTCAATGATTCAGAGCTGTTTTGATGGCAAAAAAGCAAAAAGGAGAGTTACTAAACACAGGCTACATTTAGAAGGCAAGATGGCGTCGATGTCATCTGTTGTACTGTTACAAGAGTTTGTAATGAAACACCAGAGCAGCCTCTGGAAGCTTTAATGCTTTTTCTATTGAATTTGATCAAATAAGGAAAGGAAAGGAAAGAAAAATATAGTATTTCTTGTCAAAACCACAGAAACAATTTTCTGTTTAAACGTCTGGAACCATTATTCAAAATCACTGTTATAAACAGTGTTTTGCTATGATATTGAAGTGAACACAATCATTTCATAAATACGTCCTCAAAACTCCTCTCTACCTGCTCAAACCACTTCCAGCTTTCATTAAGGTGATGCTGACTTGTGTTTAGGACACAGTATGACTTATTGTAAGCTCTAAACATAAACAAAATTTCACAGCAGGAAACCTTTTAATACTACAGGGGCCGTTTTTGGGAACCACCTCGGGTGAAGGAGTGCCGATCAGATTTCAAGACAATGTCCTGAATCATAAATGTGAAGGAATTTGATCCAAGGTTAGTCTTCACCACTGTTTTGGGAATATCAGCTCTCGTGTTACACTGACTTGGTGAAGGTAAATGTAGCGGTGGAAGACTTTGTTCAATTTTATAATTCACAGTGAGTCATGCTGTGCCCTAAACCACATGGCCAAGTCCGCACCACCTTAATGAAGAGCCAGAAGTGGTTTGAGAGGACATTTGGTGATGTATTTTTAACCGAAACCATTTGCGTGACTATTGACCTCTCCCTAGTATTTCCTTGTTATATCAGCCTTGTAGCTCCAGTGTTAAATTGCAGTAGCAAAATTCAGCCTGGCAGATGTACATTTGGGATGAGTGAATAATTGTGTAAATTGGATTTCTTGTCAAACCAGCCCCTTAACGTTCATTTGTGTCCCTAAACAAGCTTTAAAAGGTACCCTACATTTATATCTGCAGGGGAAGGAGCACATTTGAATCATATTTGAATGTTTTTAAGCAGATTGGATGTTGGTATAAGAGAGGTGTAACTTAAAATATAACTGAGGGAACTTGGTACAGCTACGTTCCCTAATTAAAGTTACTGGAGACACATCCTTGAGGCTGCCACCCCAGGGAGGGAGCTTTTTTCGGGGAGGTTAATTCGGTTAACTCTTATAATAATGAAGGTTAAATTCTCTAATTGATGTCATCTCTGAACCAGTAGTTTCACCAGTTCAGTGTGATGTGAACTACAAGCTATAAAAAGCCTTGTTATGACTTGTCAGGATGGGGTGAGCGCTGGCATTCCTTTCCTGTTGTGTGTGCAAGAGGATGGAAGAGATTCACAGAGACTAGAACAATGTATTCCTGCCTTTTCTCTTACACACACAGAGCAAGAGTATTTTTCAAAACACATTTTCAGAATTACACAATGCACATTGCATTGAATCCAGTTAAACCGGCCTAATTGTGCTCTCTTTATTATGAGTTGTTCTAGAAGATCCCGACCGATGTGCCACCCACAGCACTGTAAGTGTGTGTGGTGTGTGTGTGTGTGTGTCTCTGTGTGAATGTGTTTCTGTTTGTGTGTATGTGTGTGAGTATGTCTGTGTGTGTCTGTCTATGTGTGTATGTGTATGTGTGTGTGCGTGAGTGTGTGTGTGTGTGTGTGTGTGTTTTAGGGCATTTGGAGTGCATGAGAAGCCCATATAACAGAAGAGGGATCATATGCATCACTTTTTTACTTTAATTTAATTACAGGAAACATGTGTTGCTCCTTTTCTACTGGAAATCTTTCACCTCACCTCATCTTTCACATCTTTCTATCGTTCCTGCAGCCAAAACTGACCATTAAGCACTCAAGAGGCCATACTGAGATGTGTTCCTTGATTACGATTAAAGGAAAAATTTTACTTCATTTTAAAATAATACAATTACATTTATCGTTACATTTACATTTATCCACAGAGACATACATCTGTGTTTTATAGTTCACAACAAATCAAATCTGTAATACTAATAAGCCTAGAATCAAAATTAAGAGCAGCTAGAAGACTAAAATTCTACCAGAGATGAAGTTCCTCCATCAGGGGCCCTATCAGCTCACACACAGAGGACAGTTTTAGCATGATATTAATAATAACTGCATGAATGTTAATAAGATAGTGGAGGATTTCAGTGAAGCTACTTACGCTGCAACCCTGACTCACATTGTTTAAACCACAAATCAAGTGAGTCATGGGCCCACACCATAGCTCGGTGGTTGGGAACCTCTGTTTTAGCGGTGCTCGCGATTCCCACAGCATGTTTTAAAAGGTATATTGTGATGTAATGGGACTCAATTTAACACGATCATTTTTTTCTGCTGATTTTCTATTTTCTGCAGATTTTTTTTATTTTTATAGTATTTTATGTTGTTTTAGTCTCTGTGTCTATTTGCAGTTATAACAGCATAATTAAGCAGCTTCCCCTGGGATCAGTACAGTTTCTGATTCTGATCCGGAGTCTGATAAGTATCATCATATTGCCCACTGCTATGCAGAAATCACCATCATGGCAACAAAACTTCTCATTTTTTGTACCAGCTTACTCGTGTTGGCAGTACTTATAAAAGTACTTATAAATAAACACAGGAATAAATGTAATAAACTTTCTACAATCTGCGTGTGCAGAGAACCACTGCCTCAGCAGAAGGTGCAGGTATTGTGTGCTACTGTTGCTTGAAACATCATCACGAAACTCATCACATTACCAAACAGCTCCTGTGCAGAACTGAGAAAAGGAAGGAAATATAAACACAATAGTGGTTTTATAAGTTATGTCACGAATAAAGCGCTTCCTTTCTTTGAAATGGTCACGTGTTTACATTTCAGTGGTTTATTTTTGGAACTTGGCATCCTACGTCTTCTCAAAAGAAACGGCACCCTCTCTTACCGTAACTGATTTTGTTTCCTGCAAGCATATTATGTAATACCCATTTGCAGGTAAACAACTAAAGCTGCTGGGCAAATTCCAGCCAAAAGGCAGTTATAATCGGGCATGATTGGTATGGAGCTTAAACCGCTACCATGCAGGTGAGGCTTGAAGTGCAACCCACTCCAGGTGTTAATTACTCCTGCCATGTTTCCACACACTGGCTAACAGATTCACTGTGGCATATTTACACAGGTGTGGCATGATCTGAACAAACACAAAAGCCATTAAAACGTCGAGAAGAGTATCACTGGTAATGACAGAGTGGTAATTTTAAAATACCCACACGTCAAAACATATTGTTGCACAAGTTTGTAACTGAGGATACAAACCAGCAGTAGAGCCTACGGTGTTGAAAGTGGCTATGCTGTTACTCTAGACTGCAAACTTTCAACTATGGATACTACAAATAAATATTTTATTTTTGTATAAGCATTTGCAAGGAAAGGGAACATGAGAACAATTACAATCAAAATTAAAAATGCCAGATGTTACTGTGCAGTTTATGTAATGACCTTTACTAGAAAGAAAAGACCTTCAGGTGTGACCAAATTTGAATGCAACACTCTATGGTGCAATATTATTCATTCTGTAAGGTTTACATTCCTTTCCCACGTTACTGTTACACCCATGTGTTGTCTCAGGCATCCTATTCACACCATACCGTAACGCAGCTGTGTTGTTTTGTTTTCGTTCAGTTATCGCTTGCACTTTGTTCCGTGCTGCTAACTGCCTACTGTGGAATATTCACAACTTATGGCGCAACACTAGTCACACTGGAAGGTTTACATCCCGTTCACACCATGCTGTTATATTGTAGGGGTGTCTATTTATTGTGTTGTTTGTATTGTTTCTGTCATAACTTGCACTCTGTAGAATACTGCATGTTGCTATGTGCAGCACAGTGGTCCGTGGAGAAATGTCTCATCACGCTATGTACGTGATCCCAGTTGCTGATGACAATAACGTAACCAGGAACCTTGAACCTATTGTTGACCCGTGTTTGTAATCAGCATAAGAAGGTCCTAGGTTTGATTCCAGGTGGCCGAGGGCGCTTTCTGTGTGGGGGCTGCATGTTCTCTCTGTCTCTATGTGGCCTTCTTCCGGGAGCTCTGGTTTCCTCCCATAGCCCAAACACATGTCAGGCATATGAAAGATGCTAAATTGCCCCTAGGTGTGAGAGTATGAGTGTGTTTGTCTGGGTTTCTGCCTTGTGATGGACTGGCCACCTGACCAAGGTACTTCTATATCTTTGGCCCTATGAGTGCAGGGGTAGACTCCAGCACCCCCTGCAACCCTGGGTAAGGATAAACGGTTCAGATAATTGATGGACGAATGCATGAACAGTGAGAACAGTGATTTAAAGGAATGAGAAGCAAGAGGTGAGGCAGCTGTCAGGTTTTAAGTTTGGCCCCTGAAACAGTCATGTATTTTCTTTCCATAAAAGCTGTGTGTGCTTTGTGGATTACAGACTTTTGAACATTTCTGCATTTTACTGTTTTATACGATACTGGGTTATTTGCACCATAAACTGCTGTAAAGTTATTTGTTACATTAATATAAAGAACACTGACTCAACATAAAATGTGAAATCTTTCTTCAGATGTTCAGCATAGATCTTATTCTCCGAAGAACTCTTCAAATGTTTCAGGTCGCCCATGTTTTGTTATTCCAGCAATGTTTTGTTGTTCTACTAATGTATGTTTATGTGTGTGTGTGTGTGTGTGTGTGTGTGTGTGTGTGTGTGTTTGTGTGTGGGTACCAGTAAATGTGTTTTCCTTGTTCCCTGTGTGTTTCTAGGAATTTCTAGTCTTGAACTTGTTTTCATTTTTGCCTAATTAGTTATGAATGTTTATTAAGACCAACTGCACCTCCATCCATCCACATCTTTCTTTCTTTCTCTCTTTCCTTCTTTCTTTCTTATTCATTCTTTCTCTATTTCTTTCTTCTTTCTTCCTTTTTTCTTCTTATCCTACTAGAACTGGCATCAAGCTTTCTTTCTTTCTTTCTATTCATGCTACTAGTGCTGGCATCAAGCCCTCTTTCTTTCTATCTTTCTTTCTTTCCTTCCTTTTTCAATCACACTACACTTTTTTCTTTCTTTCTTGGTCTGTTCACATTAATACCCCTGGCATCTGGTATTTCTTTCTTTCTTTTTTGTTTTTTTTCCTTCTTTCTTTTAGACATTCTATACTAATATCACTAACATCAAACTTTCTTTCTGCCTTTCTTTCTTGGTCTATTTTTACATGAATACCAGTGGCATCAGGTATTTCTTTCTTTTTGTTTTCTTTCTTTCCTTCTTTCTTTCAGTCATTCTATACTAATATCACTCTAACATCAAACTTTCTTTCTTTCTTTCGTGGTTTGTACTTTCTTTGATCCAGCTGGAGTATATTATCGTGCTCGCTCTCTCTCTCTCTCTCTCTGGTCTAGACTGACACTGTACTGTATTTACAATAATATCACTGGCATCGGGCTGCATGATGACAGGCTTCTGAAAGCTGTGGAATGAACACACAGGAGTCTCTACCAGGGCACCTTTGTAATCCATCTTTGTCAGTGTCATCAGTTAACATATTGCAGCAGGTGCAAACAGAAGGTGAGAGAGAACAAAGCACACCACCAAGTTACAAGGTGCAACCAGGTCTTGCATCTCAGGGCTCCTGTGAGTTATTCTTGGCATGAAATTTTGTCTGAACCTTTACGTCAAGGAAAACTTTCGCATTCGATTACACCGATGGAGCCTTGCTTCACACTGGAAAATTAAACGTTGACTCATGGTGTTGTATTTTCCTCATGAGTTGTAGCTCATGCTCACTGGGCTTTCCTGAAATGACCACAGCTACTCACTGGTTTAGAGTAAATCTGTAGTTTACAATATGTGCCTTAATTTAACCCATTAATGCCAACTAAATGTAATCTCGTGAAAAAAAAAAAAAAGCTGATCTAGAATGACTACATATATCTTTTCCTTGGAAGTTCTGTAAACATTCGATTTTTATGAGCATGTGCATTTTTTTATAATTTTAATCACAGTAAAATTTGGATTTTCCATCATTTTTGTAAAAATTAGGGGTTCAACAAAACTTTTTTTTTTGTCCAAGTCTCAAACTTCTCTTTTGTTTAAGCAAACATGAATGCACTTCACAATCCAGTGTCTCTGATTAAACAAGTGAATAAGGGTTTCAATTGCAGTGGGAGTTGTAGTCTGAATGTATGTGCACACTTGTTCTGAAACTATCAAGGCACATCCAACAATAAGGGCAGCATGCAGCTTCTTTTATACAGTGATGGAAAACATGGTGGCACACAGAGAGTGTGGTGACAATTCAGCAGCAGATTTTAATGAGTTAAAGGGGACATAGACTCTGAATACATCACTGGTGTGACATCTGAAATAGTCACATGACTCACAAAGCCACAGAGTTTGATGAATTAAAACAAAGAGTACCACTTCACAATAACACTATGCTGTTATTACCATAATGGGGTGCATTCATAAGGAGCTATGTAACATAAAATGTGTATTCCTTGTTCCCTGTGTGTTTCTAGTAGTTCTGGTCTTGAACTTGTTTTCCGTAATCTACAAATATGAATGTCTATTAAGGCTGATTGCCTGTTCTTCAAGTACCCATGTGTATTTCTAGAAGTGATCTGCATTTCCATCTATTTTTCTTTTTCTTTCTTTCTTTAAATTTCTTTCTTTCTTGAAGAGTCTCGATTGACACGGATCCACTTTAAGTATATAACCATGCAACCATTTTTCTTTCTTTCTTTGTACTGTTTGTTCTTTTTTTTATATAGATGGATTATCATACTTCTTCTCTTTCTCTGACCGTGTGCTTTATTTCCGTTAATAAGAAGGGTATCAGTGAGCTGTTTTCTCATCAGTATCAACATGTGATGATATAATACCGATGGAGAACAAAAAATAAGGTCATCTGAGTTTTATCACTACAAGCAGCAAATCACTGTTGCTCTTCTTGTTGTAGGTGTCTAATTGTGTCTTTTAGGGTGTTTATGGTCCTTAATAAACAAATTTATAAACTCGTTATATTGTAAAGTGTACCAAAAACCGGCAAGCTCAGAAACCTACAAGCCAAACAATATTTAACAATTGTGAACATTACCGAATGCCCAGGATTTGCTGTGTAAGCTGCTTGTTTTTGCTTTTTTTATGTTTGAAATAAAATGCCTTTACCCTGAGTAATTTTGGCCTCATATTTCACACTTCCATGTTTCCATCCCAAGTAGATTATGAAGTAATGAGAGAACTATTAGCGCCCCTCAGGAATCTTGTAGGCCAGTTTGGGACATTACAACAAGAACAGATTTTCACCACAAAAACACTGAGCATTGTCTGAGAATCCATCCTGCCACACACACATTTCATTGTTTTCATAACGTCACACGCCCACGTGTTGCTCCACAGACAACAATCACAAACTCAAGGAAGGTATCTTTTCTGGGTGAACTTGATATATTATGAGATTTTTTAAGGACATGAAACCAATTACCCAATTATTTTGTGTCTGGTGTCTGATGAGTTTTCTGAAAATATTAATGTTCCCGTGTCAGTGATGAGGCACGTAGAAGTTATACTTTGCAAAGTTTGAGACAAGCAAAAAAAAAAGAAAGACGTTAACGGGAGATGCCACAATGTCTCTCTCTTGGAGGCTAGGGCCTCTCATCTCCCTGTTGTCAGAACGCTGGAGCAATTCAAGGATCCCACAGATCAGTCTGCCCCAGCTCACAACAACAATGAAACAAACATATGTAAAAACACCAGGCAGGAGGACAACCACATGAGACTATAAATGAGAAAGTGGATTGTGTAGAAGGTGTAAATGTGAACAGAAAGAAGAAGGGCTGTGTGATTTATATCACAAAAGGGAGACAGAAAGTTACATGGTAGGGTTTGTAAAAAGAGTAAAAAGAATCATAGGGGATTTTAGAATCCCCTATAATTCCAAAAAAAAAAAAAACCTTTTGGGTGCATCAGAAAATGTATAAAACAATCACAACCATGGTAAAGGTACAAAAGGTGCAAAATCTTAACCTTAAGCTAGGCCTAATTCTATAAACCTGGTGGGGCACTACCAGAAAATGATTAACCGTCATAACAGCCAAAATTGTGATCATTATTAACAGTCACATTTTCACAATTAACAGTCACATTTTCACAGTCAGTAATTAATGAATAAACAACTAAATGCATTTCTGCGAGAAAACTTCACATGTGATTGCGTGGTTGCAATAAAGTCAGTGTTTGGATACGTCCAAACATTGCTTTCAAGGGCAAAAGAAGTTAGTGTTCAAAGAAATACTACTCAGACCATGTATTCAAACTGGCAATCTTCTGACTTAGTAATTAATAAGTAATTAATAATGATCACGGGAACAATTGCATGAACAACACAAAATACTTCAAATCAGTGTTATCG
>JBBPCX010020466.1:0-16911 GCA_037974365.1 Hydrocynus forskahlii | reverse complement strand
TATAGTACTGTGCAAAAGGTTTATGCTCCTGTTCAAACCATTAAAAATCATTTTTCTGAGCAGTGAGGGGCTTTCTGACAGTATTAGAATAAATGCTAATATTAAGATTTGTTTTGTAAAAAGTTCTTGTGGTTTTGTGAGCTGGTTAGAAGAACACAGGTTCGGTTCCAGATTTCACATCAATGTGGTCTTTGCATGCATCTGTGAAACTCCATCAGCAGCTCTGAATTTAATTTTAACATTTTGTTCAGATTTGCCAATGGTAACTAGATGATCTTGTTGTCCCATTAAATGTCCCCTTATAAACAGACCTATTGCATTGTGCTTGTTTTGGCCATTAGAGGGTACTGCTCATTACAGCAACTTCATATTACAGCACTTCTGCTGCTAACCTGCTCGCCTTGGTGTTGCTGGATTTAATGGACTGGATAAACAGTCAGAATGTATGAAAACATTCAGCATGCTTTTTTTTCAGCACTGCAGAAAAGGCCTTTCCCCTGGAGAAAAAGACCTAACCCGAAAGGCTGGTGAGGAACACAGTCATGGAGCAGTTGTCTCCTCCTCACACAAGCCACATAACGTATGTTCCTCTTGGGACGAACACACACACACACACAGTGCATGTTACACTTATTAATTTAGAAAGGTCAGTGCATAATGCACTGGCCCATTTATAGGTCCATGACGGTACAAGTCCACTGCTCACTGCTGGCGGGCATTTCTATGGTATTTCTATTGACAAATGGACAGAAATCATACCATACATAACAGAGGCAGTAAAGAATTGAATAGGTTGCTTCTTATTTTTCTCTGGATCCAGACAAGCTCTCTATTAAAATAAGTGGGATGCTGCATGACAAATTAGTAAGTGGACATGTACCGTGATGCCCAAAATTCACCCAAATAAACACAGCCAAAGCAGTGAAACTGTCCTGACAGAAAACAAGAAATTAAGAAAGTGAAGAAAATTTCAGATAAATCATAGAAATTCTCTTTATGGTAAAAACAAAAATTGCCTGAAATGTGTAGTCCAGACTATGAGTAACTTTGGCACTTCTAGACAGCACTTAAAAGAGGGTGAAGCCAAGTGTTTCTTTGAAGATTGTCACAAGCCCACCCTAGTGTAGGATTTGGTCACCAGGGCATTAAAAACTTAAGTCTATAAGCCAAGAAGTGTGTGGAGCCATGCTGCTGGTTTACCAGTGCTGTACGCAACCATCTGTGTCATCAAGTTAGTTTTGGACAGTGTCTACTTTTTTTTTTCTTCTTCTCATTTCTAGTTATTTAAGAGTTAGACGTTTAAGTTCAAGTTTAGCTAGTTATCCTGCTTTTGTGCTGTTTCAAGTGAATGGCTAGACTTCTCCCTCCCTGTCTGATGTGTAACATGTTGCCATCTAGTGTAGTAAAATAATAACTGTTCTTTCCTCCTAACACCAGAATGGGCATCACATTGAAATAATCATTTTACTGAAAATACATAAAATAATGTTTGTTAGCCATAACAAAATAATGTTTGGTTTTTGCCTTCATCTGCTTCAAAGATCATCCTGAGATGAGTCTTGCACAGCCCCTGTGTACCTGTGCCTGGATAGGGCCGTACTCCACCTGTTCACCGTCTACAGTGATGACTCCAGGCTGTGTGATTGGCTCCAGCCTCAGTGCCCGGACACGGCGGTACACCAGGTGTGGGCAGTCACAGGCCAGATGTGTCCCTTTCTCCATGGCCAGGAAGAGCCTGAGGAGAGCTGACCGCGACACACCAGCCGTGATGTAGAACAAGTGAATGTGGCCATCGCCTGGCCAGGCGTCTGGCGCCACCATCAGGTCCTCGGCCAGATGAGAGTGGCATGTGGCCAGAACCAGGACGAACTCTTGATCCTCCACTACCATCCAGTCTCTGGGTACCGGTTCCCCAAGAGGGGTCATGAGGTCTTCAACCAGCCCATGCTCCTTCGTGTCAGTTCCTGTGAGGGGGCGTTGTTGTAGAGTGAGTTATGGAATATGTTCTATTCTTTCTGTTTGGAAGGTTTGTGTGTGTGTGTGTGTGTGTGTGTTGGAGGTGGATGTAAGGGGTCTGTGTGAGTGTGGGGTTGTATAAACGGCACTTTTAACTGTTCTGTAGCTGCACACTTACATGTGATTGTAAATATTTGTACATAGGTCAATTTATAAGATTAAATTTGATTTAATTAGGCAATTTGGTTCACTTACTTATGACTGGATGACCTATTTTATCAGAAATATTTATTTTGGAAAAAAAAATTCTTCTGAATCAGCACCCATCCCAAAGCACTAATGCACTTTTAACACCCCTCATTTCTGCAGGTCTATCCTTCCAACCCCAGCAAATGAAGTTTGGACTGTGCTCTTACTTGGGACTGGATGTTGAGGGCTGTTCTGTTGCTGTGTGTTTGACACACATGGGATGGAGGAGCAGAACGAGGAAGGAGGCAGTGAAGGAAGGGAGGAGGTGTCTGTGGACTCTTCTGTAGCCTGCAGGAAAGCCAGTCTGCCCCTGTAGGTCCGTAAGGATGCCAGACGGACCAAAGCGCCTACCAGGAAACGCACGGCCCCCACGGGACGATACTTCTCGCTCTCAATATCCACATCAGCCACAAAGCCCCAGGCCAGAGAGAGGAAGGAAAAAATCTGCAGGCCGGAGGAGAGACGCACAGACAGAAGGTCCAGGGGACAAACCAGACCCTTACACAGCACAAAACCACAGCTCAGCAGCAGATCTTCACCAAACACAGCCCCTGTCCTGAAAAACAAACACACACACACACACACACACACACGCGCACACACGTGCACACACGTGCACACACACGCGCACACACACACACACACACACACATATTATTTACTACAATGACAACATACACCAGCTGACCATCTGAATGTACCAATATGTAATTTTAATATGTTCCTCATGTACCTTTTTATAATAAAGTAGCCTGTTTATGTAAGTGTAAAGTAATCAAAAAGTAAAGATTTACCCTTCAGGTGTTAAAAATAAAACCTTTCTTAACAATGTCAGGTTCTGTCACACCGCGGGCGCCGCGCTCCGTCGCGGCGCGGCGGTGGTTCCTGGGACTGGACAGGGAGAGCTCTGTAGCTCCAGGGCGACCAGAAAGCCATTTGCGCACACTGAAGCAGGTTTCTCCACCGTGTGATTTTTATTTGCAGATTCGTGACAATACACTTACGGACACTCATCGACACTACAATACCCGGACCCTGAACAGAAACACAAGGGAGAATATATACAGGGACAGAAACTAGGAAAATCCAATGAACACACAGAACAGAACAAGGGACACGTGAAACAGATAATGAACTCAGGATACATGAAACAAGGAACAGGCATATACATGGAACAGGGATGACCCCTACTGGCCACCCCATGAAACAAAACCCCAGAAAACGGACCCGAAACCAGGCACTGAACTAACACAAACCCGAACACAGAAACACCACCGTGACAGGTTCATTGTAGCCCTGTACATCTCTGGTTTTCTAATAAAGTTAGAACACTTTCTTATAAAGTTAGAACACACAGGTCATAATGATTATCATTCAAAATCAGGTTTGATTATCCTTAAGGACGACTCAGCAGACACTTTTCTTGTCAATAACTGAAAGGAATGAAACTGGTAAAAACCCACACCAGCAGAATTACTCCATGTGTGCAGTCAAAAACTGCTAAAGGAACCAGGTGTAGATTGCCTAGCTTGGCAGATCACTAACAAGTTCCTCTAGTTATATTGCGAGTTAGGCTTAAAGTTTAAAATATTTAGTGAAGGATTTCAGGTAAAACTGCAACAAAGTAAGGAAAAACTTACATTAACGGATAATCTTAAATGTAAACATTCAAGCAAGAGCTGTCAAATATACTTGAAAAGTTTTTTATGGTGTGGTCTGCTGGGGCAGCAGCATCTCTGCTGGGCACAGAAAGAAGCTGAATCGGCTAATTCAGTGGGCCAGCTCTGTCTTAGGATGCCCTCTGGACTCCTAGGACAAGCTGGACTCCAAGGACTCCAAGCTGTATGTTGTTGGACAACATCTCCCACTCCATGCAGGAGACATTGACAGCACTATGCAGCTCCTTCAGTGACAGGCTGCTGCACCCACAACACACACATCCAAACACCATGGGCTGATAAGTGGAAGCAGCAGGCATTGTTGTCAGTGCCTGCTGCTACCAACCACTGAGGACACATACATATTTCCAATGTGTACATACATACTAGGGCATTAACGACTTCAGATTTTTTCAGGTCGACTTATCTGTCAATAAAGTCAGAGTCAACTACTTGTCACGCACGCAGCAGAGGAACACGGGTGTCCAACGTTGAGCAACTTTTATTAAAGTTCTCTGTAACATTAACAGTTAACATGACAATTAAACAAAACAAAAAAAGGCTAATACCTTGAATGTTCTGGTAAATTTAAAGTGTACAACAGAAAGTGGGAACAGCTTAAGCCGCGCAGCCACTCAGCATCCTCCGGACTGGACGACTCTCTGCTGTGCTAGAGTTAGCTATGTTAGCTAGCGGTTACTGTACTTTAACACCGACTTCGACTTGCAGATTGTGCAGGTCACTGTGCTGTTTCTGTGTCTAGAGTGAAGTATCTTCACACACATATTGTGTGTCTGTCACCTCTGCTGCCGTGTCTCTCATGTTGTTGTGGTCTTTTGTTTAGATACCACTCGTGCCAACATTACTGCCTATGAAGTGACTATAATAATTGGTTAAGTCAAGGAACACGTGTCAGTGTAAGCCAATCAGAGATTGTACTGCAAACACAAGCGCGCGCACAGAGAGAGAAAAAAAAACACATGACCACTCTCAGGGGGTGCCGACTTGTGCCTCTGAAGTCGACTAGTCGACTTTTCTGTTAATGCCCAAATACATACATATACTTATATAGCTTTATATACACATATTTATATATTTGCACACACTCAGATGTCTGTATTTATACGTTTGTATTATTTGTACATTGTACTTTTTATACTATACTGTGTTGTTTAGCTTTTATTCTATTGTTTTTGCTGCTCTTACCTTGTTCTGTCCAGTTTCTGCTGTAACAATGCAAATTTCCCACTTGTGTGACTAATAAAGTGCCGGGGCCAGGAGGCAGACAAACTGGCTTAACCGACTGTCTGCTAACTGCCTTGTGTCATCACCTTGGTTTCACCCTAAGTTTTATAATATCAAGACTGTGTCTGTCCCCCGAACTAAACAGAAAAGTAGGAAATACCAAAAAGTATGCTTAAATTATTTAATTAATGTCTCTCATACTTCCAGAAAGCTTAGCACCTTAGATCTAAAGCTAAAGTTGGGACTGTTAAACATAAGATTGCTTACCCCTAAAACTGCTTGTCAACGAATTAATAACTGATCAGAATATTGCTACCTTATGCCTTACTGAGACCTGGATTAGACCTGACAAGTTTGTTGCCCTAAATGAGGCTACACCTCCAAGCTACAACTACGTACATGGTCCTAGACTAAATGGTGGAGGGGGAGGCACAGGAACTATATATAAAAGTTCCTTAAGTATTAAACAGATAACTGAGTCTAAGTTCGCGTCCTTTGAAACTTTGTTCCATTATATAACTAATTCAGTTAAAAATAAAATATATCTCTCCCTAATTACTGTCTACAGGCCACCAGAGCCACATTCAGAGTTCTTACAAGATTTTAGTTGTTTTTATAGCAAATTTAGCTGTTCGCTGTGATAAAATCCTAATTGCTCGAGATTTTAATATTCACTTTGAAAAAGAACATGATGCTCTAAAATCTGTGTTTACTTCAATTGTAGATACAGTGGGCTTCAACCAGCATGTAACAGGGCTTACTGACTGCTGTGGCCATACACTTGAACTTATCTTGACTCTTGGCGTTAATGTGGATAACATAGCTATTCTTCCTCTATCTACAGTAATCTCAGATCACTACCTCGTTACATACGATCTTCATCTTAATCATAGTGTAAGCATGTCCCCTCACTTTCGTATCAATCGTGCAATTATGTCTGCCACAGCCCAGTTTTATTGAGAATCTTCCAGAAATATCAACCCCATTTGGTACTCCATCTTGTCCAGCAGACCTAGATACCCTAATTGAATGCTTCGAGAACTCTCTTCGATCCACACTAGACTATGTTGCGCCTCTAAGACGTAAAAAAGTCAGACAGAAAAAGCTGGCTCCCTGGTTTAATGATCAAACATGTACTTTAAAGCAAAACATGCGTAGACTAGAATGCAAATGGTGATTGACTAATTTGGAATCCTTCCACACCTCCAGGAAGGAGAGTCTTAGAGACTACAACAGAGCAGTTACCACGGCACGCTCTGCCTATCCCTCATTGAATCTAATAAAAATAACCCCAGGTTCCTGTTTAGTACAATTTCTAAACTAACTAAGAACCAGGGAGGTGCAGAAGCACAGGTTCTCGCATATTGTACTAGTGGCGTTTTTATTGACTTTTTCAATAATAAAGTAGAAATAATTAGACAAGAAATTCAATCTAGAAATTCGACTTTTGCCACCTGATTCAGCAGTTATTTCAGGTCGACTGTTAAAATCTCAGCTGTAGTTGAGAAACTGACATCTTTTAACCCAGTCCAACAAACAGAACTTTTAAATCAGCAGTTGTTAAACCTCTGTTAAAAAAATGCACCTTGATTCAAGCGAACTCTCAAACTATTGACCTATCTCTAACCTTCCATTTCTATCTAAGATTTTAGAGAAAGTCGTGGCCCACCAGTTATGTTCATTACTACACAAAAAACGTATATATGAAAATTTTCAATCTGGGTTCCGGCCTCATCATAGCACAGAAACAGCCTTAGTAAAGATAGTAAATTATACTGTCCGCTGACAAAGGATTTGTCTCTCTGCTGGTTCTGCTCGACCTTGTGGCACTCGACATGACTGACCACGCTATTTTACTAGACAGACTAGAAAACCTTGTCGGAATCACTGGAACCGCCTTATCCTGGTTTAGATCATACCTGACCGACCGCTATCAGTTTGTAAGAGTTAACGGGGAATCCTCAGCACCCACCAAAGTAAAATATGGTGTCCCTCAAGGTCCTCTTTTATTTACTTTGTACATGCTGCCCTTAGGGATCATTATTCGGGATTAGCTTACACTGCTACACAGACGATACAAAGCTTTATATCTCTGCAAATCCTGATGATGAACCCAGATTAAATAAGATTGGGAACTGCATTAAAGATATAAAAGACTGGATGTCACATAACTTCCACTTACTCAACGCAGATAAAACTGAGGTCCAAAAGGTTCTTCTAGGTCCAAAAGCTGCTAGAAACAAACTGTCAGGTCTACTATTTGATCTTGCTAGTTCCTCAGCCTCTCCAACGTTAACTGTAAAGAATCTCTGTGTCACTATGGATCCCGATCTTTCATTCGACACCCATATAAGTACCATTACTAAATTAGCTTTCCTTCATCTACGAAACATTGCTAAGTTAAGAAGTGCATTATGTCTCCATGATGCAGAAAAATTAGTTCCAGACTTGATTATTGTAACAGCCTCTTGTCAAGCTGCTCCGGCAAAAACCTAAACAAGCTTCAACTCGTCCAGAATGCAGCAGCTAAAGTCCTCACTAGAACCAGGAAATTCGACCACATTAGCCCAATATTATCTAGACTTAATTGGCTTCCGATCAAATTTCGTATTGACAACAAAATTCTACTAATGACATATAAAGCCTTAAATAGCCTCGCACCTGATTACCTCAATGAACTTATCTCTTACTATGAACCTTCGCGGTAACTCAGATCTCAAGGTGCTGACTACTTACTTGTACCCTGAATTATGAAAGCTTCATCAGGGGGAAGAGCGTTCTCATATATAGCCCCCAAGCTCAGGAATGCTATTCCAAACAACATTCAGGACTCAGACACAGCCTCAGTTTTTAAGTCCAGGCTGAAAACATACTTGTTTAGTCAGGCTTTTGTATTGAAATTTTCCTGTTAGATGGAAGGTGTGCACAGGGAATTCAAGTAAATTGGGACACTGATGTTGTCGCCCCACCACTCCTCACGTTCACTCAGGTTTTTGAAAGGGCACTGTCATGCCCATCATACCTCTCGGTTCTCCCGTTTCTGGCCAGGCTGCTCTAGGTAGATAGTCTTAACTTGCACTCCTCACAAATATAAATAATCCTCTGCAAATTTAAACAGAACTAACTCCTCTGTTTTCTCCAAAGGGAACTGCTGCACATTTGTCGGACAGATCACTGTGGGAAATTGCCATTGACTGGTCCCGGCACTACTCAGGCCCTTCCCCAAGCTGGGGCAACCACTGCCTAAAGCTCCGGCAGAGATTGTTGCTCCTGATCCTGATGTTTATGGACTACGGACTCTCTTCCTCTTCCAACAATACTTACCTCTCTGGACACTTAGCGAAACCAACTCTGTTAGCCTTAGAGGGCCTATCCAGCTATAATCTTGTTCATTAAGGCCTTCTCTTGTTATTTATGCCCATAAAGATTCTAGTTCCTTTCTCTCTGGGTCGACCTGAGGAGGACGGGCTCCCCTTTTGAGTCTTGGTTCCTCCCGAGGTTTCTTCTTCCAGCTGAGGGAGTTTTTCCTTGCCTCTGTCGCCTTTGGCTTACTCACTAGGGGCTCGGCCCTGGACTTTGTAAAGCTGCTTTGTGACAACCTGGTTGTAAAAAGCGCTATATAAATAAAATTGAATTTAATTGAATAAAGGTTTATCTTATGTTCAAGGTTCAAGTTTCAAGGTTACTTTATTGTCATCAGCAGCTATGTACAACTAGAAAGTGAGATGAGACAACGTTTCTGCATGGACCACGATGCAACATATAGCAATATACAACATTCAACAGGGTGCAAGTTACACAGAGGACAACAAACAGACAATAAATAGGCAGCAAATATGGACATTGTGTAAACCTTCTGGGGTGATGAGAATTGCACTATAGGTATGACGACAGAACAATACAGTAAGTAAACAATAAATAGACAATGTAGCAGCATAACAGTAATGTGAGTGGGGAACTTGTAGAGATTGAAAATGTAGAGATTGCACTATATATATATATGTTATTGCATATGAGCATATGTTGCACTGTAATCATATTCTTATTGCACAGTTAGCAGCACAGAAAACACAATGAGTAGGTGTAGAATTATAACAGTGACCGGTTGTTAGGGTGCCTTTACTGGCAGTAAACGGGGTTACAGTAGAGGAACTAGACATTTATATGCATTTTTATGTGTTTGTGTGCATTCAGGACCCTGATGGCCTGTGGTATGAAGCTGTTGCACAGCTGTGCAGTGCCAGAACAGAAGCTTTGATACCGTTTGCCAGACGGTCCATGTAGTGGATGGGAACAGTCCTTCACAATGTTATTGGCTCTGTTAAAGCAGTGGATTTGGAAAATTTCCTTCGGGAATTTAATGTGTTTCATGACTAACCTCTTCATCATGACAGGTGTGAAGGCTACAGGACAGTAGTCTTTCAGGCAGGTCACAGATGATTTCTTAGGAACGGGGATGATTGTGGTGGTCTTGAAACATGCAGGAACAACAGCTTGTCTCAGAGAGGTGTTGAATACATCAGGGAAGATGTTAGCCAGCTGGTCTGCACACTCCTTAAGCATCTGTCCAGGTATATTGTCAGGGCCAGGAGCTTTACGTGGGTTAACTTTGACCAGAGTCCTCCTCACTGCAGCTGTGGTCAGGCAGATAACTTGTTCATCTGGGAGAGGAGTGGATTTCCTTGCGGGCTCCCTATTGTGTGTCAAATCATGCGTAGAAGGCGTTCAACACATCAGGTGAGAGGCATCACTGTCACAGAGAGGAGGAGGTGGTTTGTAGTTTGCAATGGCTTGGATGCTCTTCCATATGCTCTGAGTGTCACCAGTGTTCTGAAAGTGCCTTTGGATTTTTTGTGCATATGCATATTTTGCCTTCTTGACTGCCTTGGTCAGGTTCCCATGTGCAGTTCTGAGGGCAGCCTTGTCTCCAGATCTGAAGGCAGCATCTCAAGTTTTTAGCTCCCTCTGGACCTCAGCAGACATCCAGGGTTTCTGACTGGCTCTTATAGTCACCCTCTTGGAGACAGTAACGTCCTCAGTGCACTTGCTGATGAAGCCAGTCACTGCTGCTGTGTACTCCTCCATGTCAGTGTGGCCCCCTTGAGTAGCAACCCCTCTGAACAGTCTGTGCACTCAAAACAGTCTTGATGTCTGATGTCTCTTTGGACTGGTGCAGAATGTTTGAGCAGGGAGCTGTATGCTGGGACTAGTTTCACAGAGATATGGTCAGAGCTTCTGAGGATGGGGCTCAGCTCGGTACGTGTCCTTGACGGTGCTGTAAACACGGTCTAAACAGTTCTCACCCCTGGTGGCAAACTTCACATGCTGGTGGAATCTGGGCAGTGCAGACTTTTACGTCATTGAAATCACCAGCAATGATAATGGCCCTGTTTGGGTGGGCAGTCTACAGGTTGTTCATGGCCTTGTACAGCTCCGCTAGCACCTGGTTAGCATTAGTGCTAGACGGCATGTACACAACAGCCAGAACAACCGAGCTGAACTCCTGTGGCAGGTAGAAAGACAGTTCACTGCCATAAACATAAAACATAGCGGAACAGTGTCTGTAGACTACCGTGACATTTGTGCACCACTCGTTGTTTTTTTGCACACACCACCTCCCTGCTTCTTACCACTTTTCAGACAGTCTCTATCCATGCGGAACAGGGAGTGTCCGGCTAGCTGCATTCCGAGTTAGAAATGCCCTCATGTAGACACGTTTCTGTGAAGATTAAAGCAGAGCAGTCCTTCACTTCCTTCCGTGTGGAGTGTCTGAGCCTTAAGTTGTCCATTTTGTCATCCAGGGAGCATGTGTTTGCCAGCAGGAGGGATGGGAGAGCGGGTCTGTTTGGGTTAGCCTTTAGCCTAGCACAGAGGCCTGCTCCCTTGCCGCGCTCCTGGATGTGGTCACACCGCTTACGGGTGAGCTTCCGTCAGCTGGCGGCTCCACACTGCTCCGAGGTCTCTCAGCCTGCTCCACATAGCAGGCGGAGCTCCCGCAAGGGCTCCAAGTCCGTCGCATCCAATGTTGTTTTGTTGTCGTTATGGTAGCTAAGAAGACTTTCCCAATCAAACACGCGGATGTGCATGGCACTGGAACACTTAAGTAATGAGTAAGGACTGTAACTAGGACAAAGACATAGAAACATTTAGCACCGTTTTTGAATCATATGGAGAGGCTGCTGCGCAGATGTCTACTTGCGCCGCCATCTTGACATGCCATGTTTTCTTGTTTGTTAAGCCACACAGTGACAATGAATCATTCAAGCAGAACAAAGTATCTAACTTAAAGCCTGAATCAGTGAAGAAACAGGTGCAGATGATTCCAGATGATCAGGCTGGTGATTAGTATAATGGTTGTGCTGAATGCTGAGTTGTTGGAACACCTTTATCAAGGCACCTTGTATCTTTAGAAACTTTGCAGCCTGTCGAAGTAAAATATTTGTTCCCATGTCTTTCATTTAATCTACAGTTTGATAGGACAGTTTGAGAGGCATAAAGTAGTATTTTTGCACCAACAACATTAAAGCAAATTATATATGTATACCTACATGTAATGTTCCACATGTATTAAGTCAATACCTTTTTGTAAAAAGGTAGCCTGGGTATATAAAGTTAAGTAATCAAAAAGTAAATATTTACCCTTTTCATGTTAAACATTAAAATTAAATAAAATTAAACAAACCCAGGACCATTTGTTTTGAACATATAACACATATATACACACACACACACACACACACACACACACACACACACTCTCTTAGGTGTCACAGAACACCTTTAAGCTGCCTGTCTTTGAGCATAGAGAATAACTCCTCTCTGCTATGTCTGTTATCTCACATGATGAACAGCTGTGCTGCTGTCCAAGACAGTGCTTACTTTCCTGTATCATACGCATAGAAATGACCCTATTACTGCAGTACGTGTGTCAGCACACAGCAACACAGCTCGCTGAGTGCTGCCACCAGGCCAAATCCTAGCCAGATTAGAGAGGATTCAGGAGTCCATAAGGAAATGGCATAAACATCATATTTTTGATCCAACCACCACCACCACCCCAACACAACACCTCAGACAACCTATGGATTGCGTTCCCCGAAGTTCCAACTTCGCCCCTTGCTCATGTCCCCCCAGTCACACATCAGGAAACTATCTCCTATTTAAATCCAGAAGTAACACACAGACAATGTTCGCTCATGAACTCCCCTCCCTTGTGCCTTGGTTTACCCTTCCCTGAACTCTTTGTGCATTACATATGTCTTGGACTTTGCTTTGTGTTTTTTGGGCTTCACCTTTGGATTACCCCCTTGCAATGACTTAAACTTTCTGGGAAAAAATTTGCTTGCTGCCGTTTTTGTGTTTACTGATTGCCATCTTGTTATCTGCCTATCTTTATACTGACCTGTCTGTTTCCTTTCGACCATTCTTTGCACTGTGGATTATACCCTGTTGGAACCACTGTACATCAATTTTAGAATAAACTCCTCTTCACAGATCACCCATCATCTGTGACTGTGCATTGTATCGTAATTGTGACATAATCATGTAGTTGGGATTTGCTTGTAACTAGGTGTTTTTGTCATACTAGAACGTGTGTAACCGTGCAGTGTGTCTTGGTGCTGTACTCAGTGCTGTACTCATTACACATGACCATAGTCTAAAGACAAAACCGTAGTTTTACAGGACACAAAACCTTGTTTTTACTTGTAGAATAAGTCAGGTTATATAGAATAACTTAGGAAATGAAGTAATTTGGTACCACTTTGGAATAAGACTACCCATATAAAGGCCTTACAATAATTTATAAGCAGTTATAATGTCGTGTCCCGGCACAACGAGTGGTGTGTGTTTGTCTGTTTGTGTTGTGTTTGTCCAAGTATGTGTGGTGTATTTTTTTTCCTCAGGCAGGGCCCAGGACAGCTAGGGGGGCTGCATGGACCGCCCCTGGACGATCGGTTGGTCAGTTCAGGGATGATGAGCTGGAAGGGGTGGGGTTTGGGACCTTTAAAGATGGCGGCCACCATTAGGCAGCATGCCCGCTCTGGGGAAAGAAGTCAGCACGCCAGCTCCTCAGGCAATGGAATAGTCATTGGACTTGGTACAAGCTGCAGTATTGGCTGGACTGTTGGTGCAATCAGGTCTTATGTGAGCAGATGTTGGAGCGTTCATCTCTGAGTCGGGGAGATCACCAAGCCGGGCCAGTCAGTTAGCTGTTAGCGGCTAGCACGCCAACAGAGGGAGGAGCGGAGCGGCAGCAAGGAGGAACCAAGATCTAGATCCCCTGCGCCCTCAACCCGACTAAAGGGAAGTAGCCTTGGCTAGCTGGGTGTGTGTGTTAGCCTTTGAGGTCAGGTTGGGGGAAGAAAGTCTGGTGGTCTCGCGCTGGTGTTGGCAGGTTTGCGGCACGGCGCAGCGACGGCGGAGGATGCAAGTGCCCGGAGGACAACGAGCAGATCTTCCAGGCCGCGAGTGGAAGGAGAGACACCGGACCGTGTGGCGTGTGCAAAGCCGGGTTGCGTGGCGTGCAAGGAGCTGGGCTGGCTGTGGGAACGGGTTTTCCCCAGGGGAGGCGAGCTAGCGAGCACTAAGAAAGGGAAAATCACAGTAAATCAGGCACTGCCATGGTTTATATTATTTGTTTTTTTTGTTTTTTTGGGCCTCATGGTGGAGCGTGGAGGCCCAGCGGATAAGTTTGATTTACATTTTTTGCGGTTTGTTATCAGTAATTGTGGGTTGTGTGTGTGTGTGTGTGTGTGTGTCTAGTGCGCCCCTAAAGGGTGTAAATCAAACTTACCTTAAAAAAAAACCCAAAACCTCTTATAGACGGTTGGGGTTTTTTCACCCTAGGCCACCACACCATTTTACTTGGCGTAGTCGGCAGGATCTCTCGGTGCACAGCAATGGCTGAGGTGCAGGAAAGTTGTACGGGCCTGGGGTGGTTTCCCTGGTTCTTAGGTGGGTCTTGGATGCCTAAATTTGATGGGGTAGAAAAAGGAAAATTCAAAGAATGGCGGCGTATGGTTGAGATTGGCATCCGAGCCCAAGATTTAACTGAGGTACAGCAAGTTGATTTTGTTTTGAGTGCCTTAGAAGGTTAGGCAAGGCGAAAAGTAGAGTTACAGGCCGAGGCACAGAGGGACACTGCTGAAAAGATTCAAAATTTTTTGGTGGGTGTTTATGGGGAGGAAACCGGGCTGGCTCGGCTGAAGGCTGACTTTTTTATGTGTCAGCAGCAGCCCGGGGAGCGG
Organism: Hydrocynus forskahlii; assembly: GCA_037974365.1. Classification (NCBI taxonomy): domain Eukaryota; kingdom Metazoa; phylum Chordata; class Actinopteri; order Characiformes; family Alestidae; genus Hydrocynus; species Hydrocynus forskahlii. Next base: position 2,555 of record JBBPCX010020466.1, on the reverse strand, counting down.
GTGGGGTTTTTCATCCTTTGTCTCTGTGAGTGTCATTTCAGGTGGCAGCAGAAGGAATCAGCCCAAGATGGGGATGATGATGATGATACGGCCCTACGAAGCCAGCTGGTGGTGGGGCTCCGGAGTGGGCCTGGGAAGAAGGAGTTACAGTGGCTGATCAGACGAGCGAGTCGGCTCATGTTTAAAGAAGCCTGCCAAGAGTTAAAAGAGTTGGAACACGAAGACGGCGAATGGGATGAGAATGTCAAAGCGCGGCAAACTTTTGTGCCCCCACCAGTAACCGCACCTGGGCCAGCGGTAGGACCCCCCTGGATTTGGAGGGAGTGTAGCAAGCGCTGAGGGAGGAAATGCGCAGGGAAGTGTGGGAGCAACTGCGCGAGCTGCGGGAAGCCCTGCTGACAGAGCTGAGGTCGGGGTCTCGCGAGCCCTAGCTGAGGGCCGAAGATGCGCCCCCTCCATTGCGGCTGTGGGGGAGGAGGACGGTGAAAACAGGCGGCCCTTGGTGGGATGAGCAAGGGAGGCCCATCTGTCTGCAGTGTGGGGAGGCTGGCAACATGGTGCGGGCATGCCCAAAGCGAACAACAGACTCAGCTTGTGCCAGAGGGGTACAGCCAGAGGTGCGAGCTGAGCCAGCTGCAGCTACCCTAAGGGAGGCGCTCGTTGGGGAAAGCCCAGTCCTTGAGGTGTTGGCCACTGGAAGGCCGGTCCTGTGCATTTTAGACACCGGCTCCCAGGTAACCCTTTTCAGTAAAAGCTTATTTATGGTGTTGCATTGGAGGCACACAGGTCCAAGATGCTGGCGAGATCCCCTGGCTGACTCTGAAAGTGGTAAATGGGTTGTCCCTCCTGTATGTGGGCTACGCGGTGCTGGATTTCATGGTCACCGGGGTGGAGATTCCCCAGAGGGGGGTGGTGATCGTGGAAGACCAGCACTTGCCCGCCCCATACGGGATATTAGGAATGAACATGATCAGGCATTGTTGGGAGGTGTTAAATGCTTGGGACATGGGACCAGGCTTTTTCAGTGTGTCGGCGCCTCGAGGCTGTGCTGGAACCGGGAGTGTGTAAACAAGCGGCCCGTCTGAAGACAGAGCAACCCAGGGTGCTGCGCCCCTCTACAGAAGAAGTCGTGTGGGCGGAGGTGCCCCGGGGCCAGCTGAAGGATGGAGAACAGGTGTTGGTGGAGGACTACTGAGGGGGCCAACAAGAGTGGTGTGTGGGCTGTGCGGTGGCCTGCGTGCATGGAGGAATGGTGCCCCTGAGGGTATGTAACTTCCACTCTTACCCAGTGGAGCTCCCCCCTCATCGTCCGCTGGCCCGCGTGGTGAGGCTTAATCCCAGCAGTGTGCAGCCACACCAAGAGATGGTGCTTCACCCACAGAAAGGAGGGGTGGTGGAGGTCGAAGTGCGGCCTGTGATCGGGGCCCTCCCAGATCAGTTGAGAGCCCTGGTGGAGCAGGGGGACAGTAGAAGAGGGCCGACAGCTGCAGGAGCTGCATGAGAGATGGTGTAGAGTGTTTGCACGACATGAAGAAGATTATGGGTGGACTGACGCCATGTACCATCATATACCCATGGGGGTGGCCGGCCCCATCTGAGAACGGTATCACCCCATCCCGCCTAGCCTCTATCCGGAGCTGTGGGGTCTCCTCCAGTCGATGCTTGAGGGGGGAGTGTTGAAGGAGAGTTCCAGCCCCTGAGCCGCCCCGGTCATCCTAGTCAGAAAGAAAGATGGGTCGTGGAGGTGCCTTTGCAGTGCCAACACGGGACCAGACAGCGACAACGGCCGCCCGGGTGATCTGGGATGAGGTGATTTGGTGGTACGGGTGTCTAGAGCGGCTGCTGGCAGACCAGGGGCCAGCGTTTGAGTCACAGGTGGTCCAAGAATTATCCGCCTTGTATGGATGTGTTAAGGTGCAAACGACTCCGTATCGCCTGCAGGGGAATGAGGCCTGCGAAAGATGTAACCAAACGGTGCTGAGGCTATTGAACATGCTGCCGCCTGAGGAACAGAAGCAGTGGCGAAGGCACTAACCCGAGTTGGTGCAAACCTACAACTGCACACCACACAGTAGCACTGGCCTGTCCCCTTTTTGGATCCTGTTTGGACGCCAGCCCCGTCTCCCTGTGGAACAGCAGTGGGGAATGAATGATTTGGCCCCAAGGGAGCCTGGAGTGGAGTGGGTACAGGAACACCAGAAGCAGCTGTGGAGAGCTCAAGGTGTGGTTGACCTGTGGCGGCAGCGGCGTCGGCAAGGGGAGGCACGCTACCAAGATGCCAAGGGCCATAAGTGGGTGCTGGTGCCGGGGGAACGGGTCCTGGTGCAGAACTTCCGCTGGCGGGCTGGAGGTAAGGTGGCTCCGTTTGGCAATCCAGCCAGTGGGTGGTGGTAAAGCAGCGGGATCCCAGGACCCCGGTATTTCAAATTCGCCCTGAGGGCAAAGAAGGGCCGGTCAGGAGCATGCACTGGCTGTGCCCGCCAGCCCCGTCTCCCTGTGGAACAGCAGTGGGGAATGAATGATTTGGCCCCAAGGGAGCCTGGAGTGGAGTGGGT
>JBBPCX010020416.1:0-16915 GCA_037974365.1 Hydrocynus forskahlii | reverse complement strand
TGTTTCCTGCACATGACCCCTTCCTTGTGTATCTGCTGTTGGGTGTTTTTCTGTAAGGCCCTTGTGCCATTTGGTTTTGTTTTTGGTAGAGTCTGTGTCTTTATGTATTAAAAACTACTGGATTAAGGATCTACTGGATCCTGCATTTGTGCCTCGCTTCGCTCCCCGAGCACCCCCGACGTGACAATTATATTATTCTGGACGTCTGTGGCCTTCCGCTATAATGCACATGTATGTAACTGTTCATTATAAATGTACTAGTGTGCATTAATGAATTAATAACAGTGCAGATTAACACATTTATATCTGTGCATTAACACACATATAGCAATGAATGTTAACTCATTTTAACAGCAGGCACTGATACGTATATAGCTGTGCATTAACATATTTATAACTTCACACATTAACACATTTACAGCAATTTTTATTCATATAATTTTAACAGTGTACATTGACATGTTTGTATAATTTTGCATTAATACATTTATAGCATTGTGCATTATAAAATTAATCAGCATATGCATAAATTAATGTACAACTCTGTACTGGCGTATTTGACTCAGCAGTGAGTGTCAAGTTAATAGACCATTGACTGTAAAGGCAATGAGCACCACACAGGGTACAAAAGCTGGGAAAAATGGCTAGAAAAGAATCGTCTGTCCTTGTAGATCGTCTGTTACCTCTCTGCTTTAAAAATGATAAGCAGAGAAAACAGCGGAGGGTTTGAAAAGATGACCACATCACATGGCAGACTCTCACAAGGACTGTTACTCCTTTTCTCCCTCTCTCTCTCTGTCTCCCACACACTCACTCACATTTCCTCTCTCGTTTCCTCAAACGTGTTGCTCATTTATTCATTAATGAGCGCATTATGAGCTGCTAAAAAGGAAAGCATTTGAAGTCATAAATATTCATGGAAAATTAAGTGTTGTTTCACCATCAAGGTGAGAGAGGACAAAGAGAGACTCGTGATCCGTGTGATCAGTCTGAAATTTACTGTTGACGAAACAGTCAGCTAAACCTGGACAGTGGAGTTTAATATAACTGAGAATCAGAAGTCAGATGAAATCTGACTTATGAGAGGTGGACTGTGGGTATTGAGTAGAACTACACCACTGCTGTTAGGTGGGTAATTCGAGATTTGGAGAGAATTCTATAGCTAATTATCATGGGACTCCAGTCTGCATCCCCCTTATTCTTTTATTATGTTTTTCATAATTCAAGGGACCATGTCTCTGACAAATTAGGAGAAATGAAGCCACCAGGTATTATTATTGTTTTTCCCTGGTAGCAGTTTCTCATGCTGAGGTCATATACTGTGCTGGAGTCAAACAGCGATGTCCAGGCTGGAGTCACATGACAATCAATGTAGCCATAAAATTCTCTCTACATCTTAACTCATTACGGTGTGCAAATCATAATTTAATTGGGGAAAAGGCTGGGCCATCCATCAGGAGCATGGTTTGAGGCCTTATGATGCATTTATTTGGATTAATAATTCAATCTGGGCCTCAATGAACAACCAGACCAAGGGATAACACAGAAACTGGAGTACTAGTCCCATTTAAAAATATTTTGTATGCTCTGAACATCTTAGGTCCCTGAGAACATGTATTCAACTGACTTGATATAATGATCTGTAAAATTTAGCAGTGAGAACAGTTTAAAAGTGTGTGAGATATGTGTGAAACTTTGAGCTCCTGTGAAGAAACCTGTCTAAAGTGTTATCAGTCTAAAGTCTACTAAATACCACTGGTGTCATTGCCATCCCACCCCCACCCCCACCCCCCAACACAACAACACACACCAAGCACTAAAGTAATATCTGCTTCTGTTGGAACAATGGAGTGGCTCTCCTTCATTAAAACCCTCCTCAGCAGGGAATCACTCCCCCACCCCCAAAAAAACACACACACACACACACACACGCACGCACGCACGCACGCACGCACGCACGCACACACACACACACCCTTGTCCATCTCCTCTGTATTTCTCTTTTTCCCTCTAGTTTGTCTTTCAGTTGCTGCTCCTTCTCTATAGACACGAAAAGGCCCGTTAAATTATTCATTTTACTTCTCCTTCAGTACATTAATCTTCCTTTAGTTCTTAACTCCTTTTTGGGGTTTAATGTCACTCTGTTCTGGTCTGTTACGCTTTGTTGTTGCTCACACGTCTCAACATCTAGTTTTAACTCTATTCAGAGACCTAATGTTTCTGACTGATGCTCAGTTATACAAGTGATAACGCGCTTATATGAGGATGCGTTAAGGCTTTTCTGAGCTCACAGATCTGTGCTGTGTTCCAGGCACTGCAGACCACATGAGAGAGCATTAATCTTCTTAATCACCATGTAATCTTTCTAATGACTAACAACTGCAGGCCTGAAAAGAGTGATCTGGTTAACACACCACACCTGGGTGGGATTAGTCCCGGTGCTGACTAATGTGGCAATCAGAGCATGTGTGATTAATGTGGCTATCTAATATCCTGAAACCTCATTTATTCTTGAAAGAGATTTAATTAAAAAATGACATATAGGCTTAGTGGACAAAAATAAATATATCGCTACATTTCAACAAAATCAATGTAAATACTGCCTTTGCTATTTTTGTCTAAGCTATAAACAACAACCTAAACAACAAACTGTAGTTGGACAAAGAAACAGATGTTTCTGTCTGTGGTCTGAGGGCATTTTCTAACCTGAACAGTTGCTGACACCCAGTCTAGCCTATTTCTGAACTTGCTCATTCTCCACAAATGGAAATCCAGCAAACTTGCCTCATGATTGGTGTTGTTCCGAAAGCACTGTTTCCCAATAAAACCTACCTCATACTTCATCGTTTACTGCGGGGGTAAGCTGCGCCCCTACTAGGGAAACAGCGAAAGGGTTGTTTTTCCTCATTCCAACACAGGCACACCTGCCTCTGCTCATTAAAACACAGGAGACTCAGACTATTAAACACAGGTGTGTTTTATTCAGGTCACTTGTCTGAACCCGTTTTTGTGTCCGTATTTTGATGACAACTGATTCAGTGCTTCACCTCATGCAATGTTATAGCAAGTGGTGTTTTGCCTGTTTATAGTCATATTCAAGAAGTTTAAAATCAGTGTTTACAGCAGTCAAACAGCAGTATGGTGATGGAAAAATGCATAAAAACTTCACAAATCTACACAATTACAAATAATAGTAAATAGATAATATAGATAGATAGATAGATAGATAGATAGATCGATAGACATACGGACGTACTGACAGACAGATAGATAGATAGGTAGATGGATAGATAAATAAACAAACAACCAAACAAACAAAAAACATAATATAACACTATATAAATGTCCTGAAGGTTCAACAAGACATTTCAATCAAGGTTTCCAAGGATTCAACCCTGAAAGATCCTTAAGATCCATATGTATACCTTAAAAGAGTTTAAAGGTAAACCGCATTCATTCCCAGAAGAATGGGGACATATTTGTACCATTTCATAACTTAACTGTTTTAAATGAATTTTAAATTGTCATTGACAACATTAAAATAAAATAAAAAGTCAAGTTAACGCAACTTAAAATATACACAACTACAAGTAGAATCTGTCTCAAAAATGCCAGCTGCTTTTTGTAGTTTTGTAGCATTTCATCATGGATCAATAGAAAAGAGACATTGTCATATAACCTTCCATTAGCATGAAGTCAGCATTTCAGAGAGATGAGATTAGATTTTGCTGTGAAAGTGAGAAAATACCTGATCACTGAAAGATCCAGCGCTGAGTGTGGCTGACTGAGGTGATGAGTGGTTCCCATAGGTGAGGGGCCTTCAGATGGGTGGCAAATTTGGCCTTTGTAAATTAGCATGGTGTGTCAGCGTGAGGCAGGCCGTGGAGACGTGCCGCCGGCCTCTGCTCTAAGGTGTGAGAGACAGTAGTGTGTGACTGCTGGTGTGAAGTGGTGTGACTTGATGGACCTATCACTTGGGAGGCGCTACAGCCTGGATGGTGCCTAAGCTCACAGCTCTGACACTCTCACAATCTTTCTACATCCTGTGTGGTTGGCCAGTAGACAACACATACGCAAACACAATAAATTGAGAATATACTGTTAGGAGAGAAGGTATGACATTATCTCCTTCTCTCAGATTGCTGATCAGGCTAATGCTAAAGGTTAATCTTTGGGCACAGGCACCTTCTAACCATTAAAGAGGGATCGCAAAGTGGTTAGCAGTGTTTCCTGTGTGGGTGGAGACTGGGGAGGAGCACCAGATCCTGAGCAGCTCTAAATTGCTGGCTAATGCGAACAGAATGTGTGCTAATGTGAGCTGTGAGGATGTGCTACTGGTGTCCAAGCTGAAGTGTGATCTACAGCAATGTGTGATGGGCTACACACTGAAGTGTAGGTGGGGGTAATGGGCTGCGTGGTGAGGTGTCAGCTAATGCTGGCGTGAGGTTATGGTGGGGCGTGATGAGCTCCTCTCTGGGAGACCCTCAAGCTCCACTTGTGTTGAAGCCCACACCTCCTATACTCCTGCAGGCCTGCGTTTCGCCTGGACGTTCTCAGAGACCACACACAGCTGTCCTCTCGCTCTCCATTGCTACTCACTTTCTCCCCTCTCTCGTTAGCTCAATAGAATTGATTTTCCGATATCTGCCTTTGTCTCTCTTTTGCTGATAACTGGAATAGGCTGGAGCTGCTGTTGAACCTTCAGACCATCTGTCCTTCTGACATGATGCATGTCCACCAAGCTTGCCCGCACACACAGAAATAATGAGAAGTGGGAGTGGAAAATAAATCACAAGTAGAAGGGGTGTAAATCTCTGACCTCCTGAAGATTCTGTTCAGTTTTGACTAAGGAACATTTCAGTGCATCATAATATTTCTCCATGAATCATTTCCATTATAAATCGTACCAAAGACTGTAATGGGATTGGAAGACCAATAAAGCACAATTTTACGATTACACTAGTCCTATAAAAGGTTTAAACGGCATTTCTTAATGGATAATGATGTGAGATCTGGGCTGTAACAGTATAGATTAAAATGGACAGGCCACTTTTGCCATTTTTCTGTTTGTGTTACAACTGGTTATTCATTATTTTTAAGGTTTTTATGACCTTTATAATTACGCAGTTATAAACGCTAATCAAGAAATGAACAATTTAAGCCATTAAACTATTTTAAACCTAACCTTAACTTAAGGTTGGGCTTATTGTAAAGTGGTACCAACCAGTTTACACAGTCACTTGTTTGGTACCACTCAGTAGTGTTATTGGAATAGTCAATAACAACACATTTTAATTTTATTATAATCAATTGTAACAATAAAATCCTAAAATTAATATGTTTAAATTGCCACCTTTAGGCCATCACTGCATCCTAATACACTAGTGAACTCTAATCAGAAGGAATATAGTGCATTATAGCAGGAATACTGTGCATTACACAGTGGACAACAATACTTTCTGGTGGTCTTTTAACTCTAAAATGACACTGTGACATTGGGGGCTGGTGTAGCTTTTTAATACATTTGTCACACATTATCACATTTATCTGTCACTATTTTCAAATGTATCACCTTATCATCACATATAGGGTTACTACAGTTTATTCAGCCAATAGGAACAAAATATTTGTGAGTGCACATGATGTATTGCGTAATATTCACCATAAAGCACTTCACCCTGTTTGTATCAGAAGCATGGAGTAAACTGGGGAAAATCCTTAAGTTTGGCTCAGCAAAAAAGGAAAAGTGTAGATACAATTAGACCTAAAACAGAGATAAGTGATATTCTGATTCATGGTGGGTTTGTGGCCTACAAGTCATTTCAGTAAACTACTTAAGTAAAATGACATACATGGACTTAAGCAAAATTTGTCCAGTCTTCTGAAAGCTCGCTACGAAACCAAACGCCTTAATGTTACCCCTTACAATTACCTTAAGTTTGGCCTTAATTTCCTATACAGGAAATGAAGGAAAAGTAAGGGGAACAAGTGCACAGATTAAGGCTGATTAGGGGGTAAAACTACTGAATTGTCCCCTTACTTTTTGAAATGTGCCCCTTAAATAATAGAACTATTTGAATTAATGCCTTAAATTTGAGATTAAGGGGTTTCACGCTCATGCCTTAAATCTAATTTTAAGGTAAAATTAAGGGGTCGGTTTTACAAATCAATGGCCACTTAATTCAAATGAAGGGGTTTGGTGTATTTTCAGGGGTAAATTAAGGTAGGGTTAAGCACATTTTAAATGCATTGTGTTTCTGGTTTGTGGGGTTAAATCTGCTTTATCCTGTAGCTGGTGTGGCGGTGGTGGGAGCTGTACTCCTCGGCACATATTCATTTAGCATGTTTAGTTTAATAACTGTCATCTCTTATGAACAGTAGTAGGGAGAGCAGCGAAGGTATGGGCTGATCCAAGCGAAGCAGGATTCTGACAGACTGGCAGCAGCCTTTTACTGAACGACCCGGTGGGTGGGCAGCAGGGGACTCACTCCTAATGTGCTGGCACACTCATTCTGGTAGGAAAGAAGGAAAGATATCTAAGGACAAAAAGTAGAAAATCTTGGTATAGGGGTATTACTTTAGCTACCTGGCGCCACCTGCTGGTAGGAAATAACCTTGAACCGTTTAAATTCCACAATGAGCACACTTAACTTAAACAAATATTAATTAGCCAAACCCAGTGCCAGATAGTCACTAATAAAAGCAGAGCTTCCTTGAGAAGATGTTTGTGAAAAGAATAAATATTTAATATTTTTTCTAGTATTAGTGCTGTTTTAAAAAAGGAGTGCTTTAGATGTATTAGTGTGGAGGTCCTACAACTACTAACAGACAAAAACCCTGTAAGAGTTTTGTGAGTATTTGTGAGATTTTAGTATTTTAAAATAGTTGAGCATGTGTTTCTGTGTGGTGCGTGGGTTTCATTTGGACACTTCTCCGGTGCGGAAACTTTAAAGGGGATTTTTTTTTATTTTTATTTCTGCCTAATGAAATGGTAAATTAAGTAATTCAGAGTGGACTAATATGAAATGTACCATTATAGACAGAAGGAAACCAGACATTTAAAGAGTCTAATGCTTCTACCTCACAGAAAGGTTGAATTAAATTATTATAAATAACCATTGCCTGAGACAACAGTTTTGCTAGGTTTTAGACCTAAAACATTTTTCATCTATTCATGGTGGAGAGGTCCATGAGGGGCAAAAAAGTCCCCTTAAATAACTTTTCAAAATATTTTTTTTTTCCAGATATAAAACTTGTGTAGGCTCAGTGAACATGTGTAGGTTCACTGGCGGTAAATAAAATGGCTGTTGATTTGTAGAATTAAAAAATCTGAATCAGATTTCCACTCTGTCTTTGATTACCCTTAAACTGGTGTCTTAAAATGTACAGATTGTGTGTGTGTGTGTGTGTGTGTGTGTGTGTGTGTGTGAGTGTGTGTGTCTGTGTACCATGTGGTTGATCACGCTTAAGTGGTATGGAATGCCCCCGAGCTCTCTGCAGGTCTGGATGTGTTTCCTCTCGGGGTCTCCTGGAGCCAAAACAGGCATCCCAGACTCTGCCTACAGGAACACAGGAAAGAAGACACGAGTACGAGACACTCCACAACCTCACACCCCCTGAAATGCAGTGATATGTTAGAGATATACTCACTGGTGGCAGGTTTCTGTGAATGGACAGCAGATCAGACATTCTGTCATTGAATCCAGGAGCAAAGTTCTCTGGGTTTATTGCCACAAAACACTGACCCTGGAGAGGAGAGAGAATACTGTATGGGTGGGTCTCAGAACTCTACCGATGTCTCTTTCCGCAGTCCGTGATCTGGAACTTCGTCAACGTTCATTGTTTTTTTTCTAAAGAGATATCAGTTCTTTATCGTTAAGCAATGAGCTAAAATTACACGTAGAACACACAGTGACATTACACCGCAAGACTGGCCAACTTGGCGATAAATAGAAATTGACGTGTAGTGCCTCAGTCCTTTGAAGTTGATATTACCCTGAATGAAACTCTTGTGACTTCCTAACCAAACAATTGTTCTCTCTGAACTGAATGCGTTTAAGCGGCTGCTGCTGTTGATGTCACTCACAATCAGGAGCTTCATTAAGGCTGGCAACGATGGTTGTACGTGCGCACCAGTAATGTTTGGGCTAATATGGGTTAATACCCCTGCCACTGTTCTTATTCTGTTTATTAAACAAAAACGTTTTTCGAGGACATTTTTTAATGATAAACTTTGTTTTTCAAGGAGTTAAAGCAGCATTTTCAGTTTGCTGTGAATATGGGGATGAAACTACAGATTCTTGAGGTTTGGCAGTTCATGGGGTTAAAGATAATCTCGAGCATTAAGGTCTACAACAAAGAAATCAAATCCTCCCTATAGAAAAACACGATCGCAACCACCCTCTGCCCTCTTGACAAAAACGGTGAGTTAGCCATAGCACTTTTTAAACCAATGCTCTCCATTCACTTCTGGGGCCAGCGAGAAAGACCGTGTGTGTCGTTTTTGCCAATGTTGCTAAAAAATAGCTACATTGGTTTAACAGTATTTCTTTGAAAACGAAAATGCTGCATGGGCAGTCAGAAATGGTGCTAAATGCAGCAATAAAATCGCTAGGCTGGAATCAGTGTAAGCAATTAGAAAAGGAAGGCTTATATAAATGTGGACGCAGCCGAGGTGAGGACACTCCCCACCTCCTCCCCATGTTTTTATTGGATGATTAAAGTTAAAAGGAGGGCACTGTGAACAGATGATGTAGGTAAATTATATTGCCGGTGTGGTAAAATGTGAAGCTTTAAAAATTATGCTGATGTGAAAAGTCAGAGGGTAACAGGACATAAGTGTAAACTATCTGCAGATTCTTTAAATGCAGGGATAAAGAACACTAAGCAAACACGTTTGGTGTGGACAGTTAAGAGGTGTAGGATCTACCCAGTGTGTGTCTGGGTGCCTGCCAGGCTCTAGAGGGCAGCGTTAGCACAGAGGACACACAGGAACGCTGCGTCCAAACACGTCAGCGTCCTTTACAGCGAATAAGCTTGACATCTAGCCCCTTCCCATCTTCCTAATTCTGTAAAAGTGTGTAGATTTGTGTGCAAGTGTGTTAATACCAAGTCGGCTTTGCGATCTGTCGTTCTCCAGGTGCGAATGTTGTTGCTGTATTGAGAGCCAGAGAGAATCCCACAGAACACCTCCACCATCATTCCCAGGCCATAGCCCTTATGACCTCCTAAAGCACACACACACACACACACAGAGTGATATTAATATATTTGTAATTACAATATTTTAGACATTTCACAGACTTGTATATCACTGTATCTCAGTGGTAAGACAGTATTAGTGCAGTATTATGTATCACTGTTTCTTCGTAATAATATTGTCTCTTAAACAACTACAGCTTTTGTAGTATTTCTATCATTAAGGAGACATTCATTCCTGCCAAAAAGATGAATTCACACACGCACACACACACACACACACACACACACACACACACACACAAACAGGCACATATACATATACACACATAAACCAGACCTCACACTAAGTAACCACACAGTAAGTTATTATATTAAATAGCTATGAAAAAAGACATTGTTTTACAGTTGTTTTGGGAACAAATTGGCCTTTTGAATAGAGAGGTATAAAGATTTCAGATTTCCACTGTAGATTAAAATGTGAATAATAAGGATTAATTTACTCAGTCTATGCAAAACAATGCAGTTGGGCTACCAAAAAAAGACTGAAAATAAAACATCTGAATGACTGTTCATGAATCTAATCAGAATGAACTGAACAGAAGTTACAGCACCCACACCGGCTTTGGCCACTCATTCAACCAGTGTACGAAAGGTGAAAAAAAGTCATGCGGTTAGCAGCGTCAACAGAAAAGCCCACCCAAACTCTACTTTTGATTTAAGAAAGAACAGTCACACCCTAATCTAACAAGGTCTTTTTGCTAGTTGCACTTGTGCCAATCATTATGACTCCTTACAGCACATCCGTAAAAGCTGAATTTACAGCATTAGTGGCTGTAATGACAGGGATCTCGAAGTTAATAGGCTGCTGTGAAAGGGTGATGTCTAATTGGGATACACGAGACCTCACAGAGTAGGAAGAGTTTGAGACAGACAGAAACAGACCTGTGTTCTCACTGCCTCCCAGAGGCACCAGCCCTCCTCCACTCAGGACAGCCTTGGGGTCCGTGCTGAAACGGCCCTCTGCATCGCACCCCCATCCCTCTGGGATGGAGAGGCCACTGCGCTGGTGAAGCTCCACCTGCAAACATGAACTCAGTGAGAAGAGAGAGGTAGTAAAAGAGAGAGATTGGAGAAATGGACAGTGTGGGAAGAAAAAGACTGCACACAATCCTGCGAACCCACATTTATAATTTCCACTGGATCTTTACAGAGAATTTGGGAAACATTCAATTTAATTTTTGTCTTTTGGTTTTGTTTGGTTTGGTTTCGTGGTCAAATGGCACAAATCAAAATGTGTCAACGTTGATTAGAAGATAACAGATATTTGTGCTTACACTGGTCTACAATAATCAGATCCATGTCAAATTTAGGCAAAAAATGTGCCACTTTATTATTGTGACTGTACCATTTGTTAGCAGTAGATTTGATTTTGTGTGTGTGTGTGTGTGTGTGTGTGCTCTTACCTTCCCGAGGGCGGCGGCGGAAGTCGCCATATCCAAAACAAAGCTGTCTCCATTCTTAGCAGGAGCTGCGACACTGATGGGGTTTGTCCCCACTGTACACTAAACAGAGAATGCAGAAACACAGAAACTGCAAATAGCCCAGAAAATAGCAGTGATAATCGCAATCATGAAATCATTCTTTCTAGGCAAAAAAATGCTGTGAACTCCTGCTCTGACAGCCCATTGAGAGCTTTACTGTTGGAAATGTCATTGAAAGAGATATTTTTATAAATGTGAGACACCGTTAACTGTCTATAGACATAGTGAACTACTACACAGGACAGTAAACTCTCACCTCTTTAGCTCGTGTTGGGACCACTAGAGGAGACGTGTTAGTAAAGGACATTCCCTGCACACGAAAAAAACATTTTTAGACATCTTTCACCAAAACACAGGGGTTTACTGACTAGTAGATCACTGTGCTACTCACAATCATGTTTTCTTTCAGAGCTTGCATTGAATAGTATGCAGCAATGCCATAGTGATTGGAGCCTGAACAGAGACAAAGAGAGAACACAATCAACCATAACATCAACATAAACAGTAGCGCTTACATCATCCACATCAGGGGACCAATCCTGCTCTTGGAGATCTACTGGAGAGTACAGATTCAACACTCGTGGCCTTCAATGTCTAGATCAGCTGTGTTGGATTAAAACTGAAGGATCAGACTTCGGATGCCTCTGATCATGTAGTTCCACTAGTCCTACTCCTAAATGCACATGTTATCACTATTACTACTGCCATTAAACTCATTTGTGAAGTTTATATATAATGTTGTGAAGGTCTGTTTAGGCATTAGAAACATGGAGGTGTTTTGGACTTGCCGTGGGTCACCACCCAGCCGATGCCCACATCTTTTGCTTTCTTTAGAGCTAAATTCATGCAGTAATTTCCCACCACTGGACCCAAGAGGTTCCTTCCATTCACGAGGGCTGTGGCCAACGACTCTCTCTCCACCAGCGGCTCCCCCTCCCGTGCACAGATTCCTGCATGGACCTCCTTGATGTACAAATCTAAGGTGTACAAAACAACAGGATTTCTTTAATGGCCTATACATTCTCATTTACATTCCCAGTGTACGTTGCTCTCTGTCATTATTATGGCTGTTAGTTCTGGATGTGGTTTCTGACACTGCTTGACACACTATCTATGAAGAAGGTTACACTGTAATGCAGGCATCTTCAGCCGTTTTTACTGTGCACCTCATCACTTCATGTACTCCAGTGTTAGGTATACACACCCAGGCGGTTGAGTCCGTGACTGTAATGGCCTCGTAAGTCACCCTCCACCAGCACATCAGCCAGGCTGCGGGCGTGACTGGGATTGGTGCCCACCGCAAGCATGCAGCGTTCAACAAATGCATGAACCTCTGCCTGCACCAGCAGACATCTGCACAAGTAACACAGCACAGACAAATCAATCAATAAATGAATTAACCAGTCAATCAGTCAAACTATAAATCAACCAACCAATCTATCTGTTTATCTATTGGTTTTTCTCCCTGTCTCTTTCACTTGCTGTTCTTTTGCTGCTTTTTGTTTTTTTTGGGGTTTTTTTGGCTGTACAACAGGGTCAAGTCACTTTAACCTCTGACACACAATCAGAGTAAACTATAGCCAACCAATAGCTCACATCAGAGTGTGTTTCGAAACTTTTTTTACGTCGAGAATTGGTTTAGATGGGGGATGAGGCATGTGAAAGTCTTGTAAGAAAGTACAGATTCATTCAACTGTCAATATGAAAATGATCACTTCCTCTTGCTTGTTGTTGCAAAACATGGAGGAGAAATCAACTGTGCAAATATAAAGTAAAAACTGAACTGGAACTGCTCCGTGTCAACAAGTGATGATCAACAGAAACACCGCTGTGACATTCATCATGCTCTTAATTGCCATGGAGAGAAGTTTGGGATTAGGTTTGGAGTTCTGCAGGGTGGTATCTCTCAATGACCCCTGCCCCCCTTTTGTCACAGAAATACTTTTGGTTCCAAAAAGAACCACTCAATGGATGATGTGAACCTCCACAAAGGTTTCTTCAAACCTTTAAAAAATATATTTTTAAAATGTTCTTTAGGGAACCAAATAGATCTCTTTTTAGCATTAACCCATTTAATCCCATTAAAAAAAAAAAAAATATACAGATCATGTGTCATTACTCACTCTTTGAAATAATCAATCGTGATTTTTAAAAAATGTCATGGTAAAGTAGGTAAAAGTACAGTTTTATGCTTGGTCACAATAGTGACCAGTGGCTTAATGTGTGTACTGAATTATCATATTTTTCACATGCATAGATATTGGATTTGTCACGATGACATCTCTGGAACCAGTGCATTGTGTTGATTGGTCAGTGAGGTGGTTTGTCATATCTTGTCTGATCTGATCATATCCAGAACCTCTCTCAAAGTAAAACTAAAATAATAAAAAAAAATACAGAGTAGAAAATTAGGCAGAACAATTTCTAATTAATGTCTGTATGTATAAATCTAGACGCACTACATTATCCTACTGGTAACCATTTTTGCCGTTAACATGTTTACTTATTTTATGACAACACTGGACAGAGTTAAGTATTTGCTAATGTAGATATCAATACTAGACACCTTAAAGATAATGTGTAGTAAAAATAATTGTCCTATTTTTATATTAACATACTTTACTAACCTTTTGTTTGGGGGCTTTGATGTAGCCATCCTTTTCTCATGGTGCAGCCAGAGAGTAAAAAGCTCTGATCATGTGACAATTTATCCTAAAGGTTTGACACTTCACATATTTCATTGAGACATTTTATTTTTTCAATATTTGCAGAAAATGCATAGATATTTAATGCAGAAACATTTTTAGGGCCTTATCAATGAAAAAAAAAATTTTGGTCACTATTGTGATGGATGGGATTTAATGGGTTAAAAGAAAATTTTGTAAGCATCAGATAATCCTTGGTGGCCCCTTTGTTTTCACGATTGTGGACAGCAGGACAACAAATGTCTAAACTTCATCTCATAACCCCACACTTCATAGCTTTTCAAAGCAGATGGGACAGACTGGAATGAGTCCAGTCTGGATGCATGGAAAAAAAGACAGAAAAATGCATTCCCTTTAAGCATTTTTAAATTCTGCCATTAGTTATCAGAAATGTCTTTTTCATTTATTCTTTTAATTTCCCTTTATTTATTATGCTCCAATCAGCTTGGAGACTACCTCCACAACACAACATACCAGTAGATGGAGAAAGATAATGTCAGGATGTAAATGTGTAAGCAGAAACTCTCTCCCATTCATTGGATTAAAAAAACAGAAGCTGAAAATATCCTGAACATCAAAATCTTATTGTAAGATTCATAGGCTTTCAGGCACAATCTTTTGCTTAAAATGACATTTTAGGCAATGCAATTTGTGTGAGTTTGCTGAGTGACTTTCCTACATATTAACATGTGTTAAGGCACCCTATGTGAAGTGTATTCACTGTGCTTCTAACTGATAAAGCAAACACTCAGGACCTTCACACTTCTAACAATCCAAAACACGATAAAATTTTTCAGTGTTTTCCTAGAGTGCTGACACATGACTCTCTACAGGCTTTTACAAGCCATTTTGGGAACTGGGTGGGATTTGAAAAACACACAGAACGCTTCATCTGATGAACTTCACCATTTACCGGTAAAAAATCTCCCAGCAGAGAAGATTATACCTTAAACTCAAACTGCACAGAAATCCACTCTATGCAGACATCTGCTGCAGCTGCTAATTTGAGCCTGTGAGCACGAGCATGGCGTGTGTGTGATCCACCCAAGTGCCCTAAAACACCAGCAGTGCGGTCACACAAAATACAGACCCATCCCCAACTAAAAAACCTGTTATGTTAAGATGACTAAAATGGGTGTGAATAAAACCTATTTTAAGTTTCAGCTGAACATCATGTTGTCCAGCTCCTCAAAAGCAAAAAAGAAACTTCGCCAGCATTCTGTAAAGTGTGTGACGTTTCTGTTCAATCAAACCTGTATGAAGCAGTGTGGGACAGTTGTTCTCCGCATCCTCTGTTCACAAGGATTCGTGCTTTCCTGAGCCTTTTCATTTGAATTCTATTAAACTATATTTGCGATGAAAACAATCTACATTTTACCTAGCTACATTGAAATGAATATTTAGCAACTGTATTGTAAGGACTATCTGTTTAATTTTTGACCAGAAGTGCATCAGAAGCAAAAAACTTACGCTTCTGTGTAAACTTTTGGTAACAACATTCTGCTGTAAAAAGATTTAATTAAGTTATCTTGGCCTGTTTATATTTTTCTGTACATCCTATTTTTTCCTTGCATCTTAAAATGCAGCTGCAATTTTAAAATAAAAAATGTAAAAAATAAAGAAGCAGTGATTTGTTTGTACACACACACATCAGCTATATCATTAAAACCATCTGACTAATGTTGTGAAGATGCCCCTTATCCCACTAGAAGCTCTGACCCATTGAATCATAGGCTCCGCAGCACCTCTGAAGATGTTCTGTGAAACCTGGCAACAAGGCTGTATCAGCCGATCTTTTTAGTCCTGTAAGTTGTGAGGTGAGGCCTCTATGGATTGGTCTGTTTTGTCCAGAGGCTCGGCCAGATTGAAATCTGAGGAATTTGGAGGCCAAGTCACTACCTCGAACTCCTTGTTAAAATGTTTGCAGTGAAAAATGTTTGCAGTGATGCGGGGCTCATTATCCTGCAGAGAGGGGCCACATTAGTGAACACTGTTGGATCTTTCGATGGTGGACAGGAGTCCGGTCTGTTCTGTCCAGTCTGTGGCTACAAAGGCCCACACACAGCAAACTGTGATGCTCTGTGTGTTCTGACATATATTTTTTAGCAATTTGTGCAGTAGCTGTTCTGTGGTATTGGACCACACAGGTTACCTCGCACTCCCCTTGTGTGTCAGTCTTTTGACCACTTTTGCTATGTGCAAACTAGACTATATATATATATATATATATATAATTTATTCATCACAACAAGTAGGTCTGATTAGGTCGGCTTCATATTAAATGAAAAGTGTTTGACTTCAGTTGTTCGTCGAGCTAAAGATTTTGTCGCTGAAAGGCTAAGATAAGAAGACTCAATAAAAAAAATCAATGAACAATGTAACTTTTAACTGCTGGCTTACTGGCATCATTTTGATATATTTTAACTAAACATTTGTTTACTCTTGAAACATACCTGCTCACACTCATTATGGCACGTGGAACGTGAGGCTCTTTATTAGACTTGTTGCAAGGAGCTGTTCAGCTGGGTCTGCTTGCCTGGAGCTGGTAGTTAAGGTCTGGTCAGAAGGAGCTGGTTGTGAGGGTCTAGTTGCTGGGAGCTGGTAGTTAGCATCTGATTACTAGGAGGAGAGGTGGTGTTGGTTCAGTTCAGGTAGAAAGTCTCACTGAGCCCGAACTGAGAGCGTTTAGGTGCTTGTAAAAGCGGCGTCAGGAGCTCAGGGCCAATGGTATTTTCGGGAATGGAGGGGTCATACAGGTCCTGCTGCATGGAGGTTTTGTTAGCTTTTCACTAATGTTTGTAATAGATCTCTGCTACCTTTGGCCACCTGTGAGGCAAAGTGTGTTTTAGAACAAGACATGCCTGTGAAAATTAGGACAGTACATTCAGGCCTTAGAATTTCCTTCAGGATCAACAAAGTTTTTTTCTGATGAAATATTCTGTTGTTTTGAATTTATATAATTTATATAAAACATGTTATATTATTTACCTAGAAATGCCAATTTGAATGAATCCATTGAAGTGTCTTTTCAGTACACTTCAGTGGATTAACATTACTTTAACTTTGTTTAAACTTGTGTTGGTTAGTAAACCACACTAATCATTCACTTGTACAGCATATAAATCCTTAAATTCTGTGTCTGACAGGCGTGAGTGTGAGTGTGTGTGTGTTCATATGTGTGTGTATATTCATATGTGTGTGTGCGTGTATGTGTGTGTGTCTGGTGGCACAAGCAGCTTCTTGCATGATGTGATACCAACCAGGGTTAAAGGTCGTGTGTGTGTGTGTGATCACTGAAATCTTGTAATGTATTCTGGGTGATCACATTTGATCTTTAAATGAAATGCATGTTTGTGTGTGTGTGTGTGTGCGTGTGAGTGTGTGTGTGTGGGTGTGTGTGTGTGTGAGAGTGTGTGTGTGAGAGTGTGTGTGTGAGAGTGTGTGTGTGAGAGTGTGTGTGTGAGAGTG
>JBBPCX010020406.1:0-16915 GCA_037974365.1 Hydrocynus forskahlii | reverse complement strand
TAGATAGATAGATTAAAACTTTATTAATCCCTCGGGAAGATTCCTCCGGGAAATTCAGTTTCAAGCAGCAGTACACCAGCATAGTTGTAAATGAAAGTTATAAATGACAGAAGAAATAAATGAAAAGATAAAAATATAAGAAATATAAGAATATATAAAAAAATAATGTGTTTGGGATCATTAGTTGGTACACAGTTAGTAATCCTATTCCACTACGGTTCTACTCCAAATTATGGCAAGAACCACTTAACTAAGTAAAAAGAAACAACAGTCTATCATTACCTTATTACAAAACATATTCTGGTTTGTTGAACTCTTTTTTTGTTTACTGCATAATTTCATGTGTTCCTTCATCATTTCGTTTTCAATATTCATCTACAATGTAGAAAATAATAAACAAAAAAAAAACATTGAATGAGAAGGTGTGTCCAAACTTTTGACTGGTAGTGTACATAAAAACTGCCCTATACACAACACTGTACTATACACAGTTCTGTGCTAAACACAATTCTACACTTCACAGAGTACTATACACAACACCAAACCATACTAAACACAGTACTATACACAACACCAAACCATACTAAACACAATACTATACACAACACCAAATTATACATACCTATATAAAACTCAGTACTATGCCACTCTCAGGAACTGTTCCTTCAGCTCCTCCTCCTGCCATTTCTGCCATTCCCACTGCTACTGCAGCTGGGTCCTAGTTATAGCTAGGGGTTGGCCGGACCCCGTAGCTGCTGTGGGTGGCGCTTTGTGCGGCGGAGCGGTGTCTGCCTTGGGTTGTGGGCTGATCATCCTGTCACAGTTCCCCCCTTGTCCCCAATGAAGACAGGCACGTCCGCAGGCATCCATGCTCATACTTTTCATTTTATTTACAGTAATTCAAAAACAGGAGCAGATGATTCCAGATGATCAGGCGGTGATCAGTATACTGGTGGTGCTGAATGCTGAGTGGTTGGAACTCCTATACTTGACTACCAGGAAAAAAAATGTTTTCCAATCAAAATTTTTTAACTTCCCATATTATTTGAGAGGTAATGAGAATTGAGAGGTAATGAGAGGTAATGAAAACCATGAATTCAACATAAGAATGAGTAAAACTTTAGTGTATCATTATGTTGCAGAGTATGAAAACACAAAAAAGCACCATGAGTCAACCTCTGAACATCATTAATGCCGGAACTATGATGTGATTTTTTTTTGTGTGTCTATGGGCTGTGATATTTCAGAAAGCAAAGGTTTCCAGGAGGTTGACAGTTGTAAAGAACCTGTCAAAGAACAGGTGGGTTCCTCGGGGAACGGACTTTGTCAAATGAAGGACAGCTTGTTCTCCAATGCCCTTTCCTTCTGTGACACTGAAAGTGGTCTTGCCTTGGTAGACCACAAAGTCTAGAACCAGTACAGCTGGTGCGGCCAAGACAAACACCTCTAATCCAGTTGGGTATGGTTTTCCTGGTACAAACTGATGCACTGGGCAGTGGCCAGTAAATGGAACCATTTGCTCATCAATGCACAATTTTCCTGTTCAAGGCAGGCTCAGACATCATTGCTGTACTTTGGTTAGGAGGGTCCTGATTTTCCACAAGAGATCTCCTCTTTTCTTATCTTCTGAAACATCAAGGTCATTGACAATCCTAATGGAATTAAGAACAAAATGGAAGAAGTATCTACAAATGTCCACTAAAGAGGACATTTATTAAACACTTAAATAGTGTGGTAAACTTTTGTAACATTCATTTACATTCATTTGGTTTAATGTGTTCTTAAGAGATTCATATACACTATAACAACAACATTTCAAGACAACATTAGCTCAACATCAATTATTATGCACTTACTTTTCCTCTTCCCATAAAATGTCCCTGTGGTAAAGGACACCATTTTCCTCCAACAGAAACAGGAAGTTCCCAAAATCCCACCCCTACAATTGAGGTATCATTTAAAAGTCCTAAATGTCCTCTTTAGATATCAAAAGGAGTAAGTTCAGTGGCATGCAGGGGGAGGAAGATATTCAGGTTTACAAAGGTCCTCCAGAGAGGACAAATTTGAACTGCTGGTAGTCAGGAGGATACCTAGGCTCCTTGTATCTTTAGACACTTTGCCATCTGTCACAGTAAAACATTTGTTCTCATTTCTTTCATATAATCTCCTCAGTATGACAAGATAAGACAGATTTTTACATCAATAAGGAAATTCAAAGCTAATAAAGAAGAAATAAGGGGCTCAAGATTTTTGCAAGGCAGGACAAGGCTCCTGGGGTTTTTAAACTGTGGGCCACTATGGTGAAGAGGTTGGAGATGACAGTTTGGATTGGATATCATCATTATTTGTAATTAATGATGAATGCCATGCCAGTGTGTTAATAAGGTCCAGAGAAAGAACCTTTTCAGCTACTAGTGATTTTTATTACTCTCATAAGAAGAACCGAGCCATCACTAAGCAGATGTTCCTGCTGAGAGTGTCTGTGTCTTGCAGAGATGTTGAGCTGGATAGAAAAAACTGACTGGAGCTAAAACTACAAAACCAGTGATGGATCAGAGAGAGGAAATGCTAGAGAGTGAAAGGAGTTCTGGGCCTGTTAAACTGACTACCATCCAGGGGAAGCATGTTGAGATGGTTCGGTCCTGGGGGTCCACCTGGACTGGACAGATAACCTGGAAAGGCCAGACAGCAAGTTCTTCTTTCAGGGGAGGTTCAGGTCTTCCAGACTGCAGGGGGGTTTATCAGTCTGTGATATTTTCTCCATTTCAGAAGCACTCGTCCCCTCACTCAGGACTTCAGGCAGTTACAGAAACAGAATGAAATAATATCTTGAAAGAACTGGACCATAGTTAGTATGTGCAAATGGGCCCTTCTCCTGCAGAGTCATGTTCTAGGTGTTTTTTTATATATATAAATATATTTGTAATATATAAAAACATTTAAAAACATCTATCTATCTATTCATGTACTTGTATAACTGTGCACATATATATTTTGTAAAGAAATCTATCTATCTATCTATCAATCTATCTATCCATCCATCCATCCATCCATCTATCTATCTAAAAAATCGATCTACCTATCTGTCTGTCTAGCTGTCTATCAAAGTGGATTTTTCTATTTGGTCTTGGATGGTCAATCAGGGGGTCTCGGACACCCTGTATCTCTATATCTGTCTGTGTATCACCATCTTATTATCTGTCTATCCATCCTTCCCTTCATCTAAAAGGAAAAAAGGTAAAAGGGAAGATTTATTGTTAATTGGGCTTCTGGGTCTCAGTTCCAGATCTGTAATGTGGAGGGATTTCAGAGCATTAAATATTGATAATTTTAATCATTTAAAGTCAGAGGGCATCACTGAAATGTTCTTAGAGGGAGCCATATTTTTGGGTTCAAACAGTTCTAGACAATAACAAATTAAACAAGCCTCAGGTCTGATGTGCGTGGTGAGATAGAGGACCATCTTTTTTTTTTTTTTTTTACCATTTTATGCCATCAGAACCTGTTTGATTCCTAAAGGGGTTTAAAAGAAGCTGGTCTTGCCTCAGTTTCTATCTCAGCCCTCTTATAATGTACCCTGTTGTAACACACCATATTCACCTAATTAAAACTTCTTCATTGCGGTGGATCAGACTTGTGGATGTGGTTTAGAACCGGGTTTCTCAACCACTGGGCCTTTCGATTGGTCCGCGAATCTAAAATCGAGATGGGCCATTGGTCCGCAATTGTTTATTTAATATCATCTAATGCCATGATAGATAGGTGGGCCTTAATGTTGAAAAGGTTGAGAACCATTGGTTTAAAACACGCAGTATGACTTACTGTGAGCAGTTCATTTTTACAGCTCAAAGTAAGTCATACTGTGTTTTAAACCACGTCCACAAGTCCGATCCATATTAATGAAGAAGTTCAGTTCATTTTTACAGCTCACAGTAAGTCATACTGTGTCCTAAACTACTTCCGTAGCTCCAACATGTTTCACAGGGCTGATTACAAATTTATAATAAAATTACTTTAAAGAATTGACTGACATTAGGCACATTTTAGGAGTCCAAGTGTACCATTTTTTAGTTTTCCAAGATTATTAGTGCACTCCGAGGCCAGTTAAGCAGCCAGCTTCTGAAAATGCCAGGATTTATAAACCGATAGCTTAGCCTTTATATTACAGAGGGAGTACAACACGGGAGCATCCTGTACTGCTGATCAGGCGAATGCAAACAAGAAGATGAATGTGGTGCAAAAAAGGCTTATTGATTTTTGCTCATCTTGAAAGACCCTCCTTCAGAGAAATATTGAGCCGCTCCCATGGAGCTGCGGGGGGGGAGGGGCTTTCTTTAAAGGGCACCAGCAATACACACCCAGTAACACATACACCCAGCAACACACACACCCAGCAACACACACCCAGCACCGCGTGCTGTTATCATACCGGAGAATTATAATGGGGCCGTGGCCCATCTGTGCCTTCCTTCATTATCACAGGGACATTTTCCTGTTATCTCCCTTATTAAATCAATAATACATATACATACACACATATATACAAATTCAACAAGAGATTTAACCCCTAGTTATCACTAATGACACTGCATTCAAATCCATAGAAAAGGTTCTTCCCCAAACTGGGTCCACAAAGTTGGAAGCATGGCGTTGTCCAAAATGTCTTGGTCTGCTGAAGCATTAAGATTGTCCTTCACTGGACATAAGGGGTCTAGTCCAAACCCTGACACACACACACATACACACACACACACACACACACACACACTCACGCACACACATACACACAAAATATCAGCACATAAGATTGAACCCTCAGTGATCAGTCCTGATAAACCCATGATGTACGTTGTTATTATATACTTTCACTTATATACTGCTAAGTTGATTATTTCTGACTTACAGCTCTGTGCAATAAGAAATGATGTGGAAGTGATTAATCTTTGTGTTTTGGGCTGATTTATAGATTTCTTTTTGTTTTTCAGGCTGATTCATAGATTTATCTTTGTGTTCTAGGTCAGTTGTTGTGTTTGAGGTTGATTCATTGATTAACCTTAATGTTCTAATACAAATAATTGATTTATTTTTGTGTTCTGAACTGATTTAGTGACAAATCTACTGGTGTTCCTGGCCTCTAGACGAGTTTGGGCGGTGGTGATCAATATGTTTGTTTTTTAATTGGGCCCAGTAACTAAACCAGGCCATCTGAAAACAACGACAAATTAGCCACCATGCTAACGCTAGCCTGAGTGGGATTCTGCAACCTAGCAACAGCAACTAAGAAAGAACATGTTTGTGGGCGGAGCCTAAATAGAGCAAAGTGACAGATTTAGAAGAATGGAACTAAGGAGAGAAAGAGAGCAATTAAGAGAAAGAAAAGAAAGAAAAGCTGATTTACTGAGATGGGAGGAGGAAGGAACAGACGTCCCTCAGAGATAGGCACATCAGGGATTATATTTAGATTTAGATTAGGATTAGATTTATGTTTTGGATTAAGGTTAGGTTTAGGGTTAGATTTCGGTTTTGGTTAAATCAGTGTTCAAGATTTTTTTGTGTTTTAGATTGATTTTTGTGATTTATCTTCGTACTTTATTCAGGTTTTAAGATTTTTTTTGTTACGTGTTTGAACAATATTATGGCAATGAAATGTTTCAACTTCAGCGTCCTCAGATACTATAATGTACACCGATATGGACCCAAATGCAGAATATAAAAATAGAAAGTTTAATGAAATACAAAGTCCACAAAGACAAAAGGCAAAAATCCAAAAACGTAGAAAATAGTCCAAAACCCAGAAAATCCGAAAAAAGGCTGTCAAAGTTAAGTCAACAAGGCAATAGCGGTAATCCAAAGTCCAGAAACAGGTCAAAGAAGCACGAGGAAAAAACACAGTCCAAAACACAGAGGAATATGTCGGTAACTAGGTAGGGCTAGTAGTCTTTGCACCGGTAGATAGTCCTGCAGGTTTATATATAATACCAGGAAGCTCAGGTACTCAGGTGATCTAGATCTCTGCCCTATGGGCCCGGAGCTGTAATCTAAAGTGGGCTGTCTGGGAGCATCTGACTGGGACATCACCTCTAATTCAGTCCTTACAGATACGCAGAAAAACAAAAACACACATGAAAATAAAACACTGCTATTAGAGGATACAGACGATCTGGGCCCTTTAAGACACTCCAATCAAAAATATCTTAAAAATGTCTTAATCAGCCCCCTGTTGAACACACATCACAGTCAGCATGAGCTCAAGAGAACTGGCAAATAAGCGCTTATTAAAATATGAGAATTATATTCTGAATGTGCTCAGAATCAAAAACAGGGTCTGTGACTGAAATGTGTCCCACTTTACATTTTAGTGCACTGGTGAGGACCCTGGCTACTTTGAGCTCTGACTGATATGTAAATTAGTTCTGTACTGATTGGCTGCGCATCATTCAAAAAGCAGTCCTTGTAACTTACGTGTGAGTGGGCGGGGCTATAACGTCAATAGGAATGGGCGGG
Organism: Hydrocynus forskahlii; assembly: GCA_037974365.1. Classification (NCBI taxonomy): domain Eukaryota; kingdom Metazoa; phylum Chordata; class Actinopteri; order Characiformes; family Alestidae; genus Hydrocynus; species Hydrocynus forskahlii. The sequence goes on along the minus strand of JBBPCX010020406.1, from coordinate 10,411 downwards.
GCTACATTGCTGTAGACCAATCAGGCAAATAAGTGGTTTGACATCACAAAAAGGAGAAATTACATTTTTGCAGCTTACGTTCCAAACATGAACTTTATGGACTGGAGGAATTTTAATGATGTTTAGAATTCAGTTTCGGTTTTGCAGGGTTGGTGTCTAGTGCATTTTGGTGATTTCCAGCCTTCTGAGAGTGAAGAACTCTATTATAGGCCCTCTAAAATTAAAGGCAACGTAACTCACTGGGATGGCTTTAGAGCATCGCGCTCTGATGGGCGCATGAAAAATCTGGCACATTCATATCTGCCCTCAGCATGAGGAGCTAATTATAATTAGCTCCTCATGCCTTCACTGATGAGACCTCTGTCATTTCTGAATGGAGGAAAAAAGGCATTTGACTTTGTGAACTGTGGTTTTCTTTGAATAGAAGGGAAATTATATCGTCTTTCATTCACTGTGAAACAAAAACGACAAGACGCTGGTGGAGAATGCGGTTCATTTAAAGCGACTGTGTTGTTATAACACTCAGACTTGTTCTGCTCAGCCACTGGAGCCAAATAAAATGGCTCAGCTCGCAGTGAATGAGACTCCTAAAAAATAACTCAATACCAGCAGAACCAGTAGAATTAGTTGTGCCAACACTGGAAATACCAGCCTGTCAGCCAATATTCATTTGAATATGTCGAACAAAAAAATCTGATTGGCAACAGAAAAAACAGGATGGAACCCTATGAGTCATGGATCGGCCTCCCAAAGCCCAGATCTCCACATTACTACAGCCAAAGAAATCAATCCGACTGTTTGTTTGTTGTATTTTGTCTGGGAACAGAACAATACCGTACAGTAAACAGAGCGTTAAACCTGGGGTAAAAGTGTCCAGCCCTCCAGTACAGAGTAACAAAAAGAAAAGAAAGAAAAATGAAGAGCAGAATCAGCCACCCTTAAAGTCAGCCACTTATCCAAAGACATCTTAAGTGAATCGATGCAGGAAATGAAATGAAAAGCCTTTTTCTAAAGGACTGGCACCTCATTTCATTCTCAGAAGAGACCACATTAACCAAGAGGTGTGACGCTTCAGTGGGCCAAGCTCTATTTGTTTCTAAATTTAGAGTCACTAATGAAAGAAGTTTAATGGGTCCGGTGTAAAAAAGTGAATAATAAGAGAGAGGGAGAGGGAGAGAGAGAGGGAGAGAGAGAGGATTAAGAGTGTAAAATTTTTTGATTGTTTGTGAAATCTCTCTTTAATGACGAAGGAGAGAAAGTAAAAAAAAAGTGAATAAAAAAAGGTCAAAAAGTGAATACGTCAACTGTACAGATGTGATTTTTGTCATTTGTGGCTTCCAAATAAAAAGCTGTTGTAGCCCACCCTGCGGGGAACAGAAATGTTTGATTCGTCTTTTTTTTATTTCTGTTTTTGTGAACATTTCGCCTCCTGATGTCACTGCTCTGAATAACGAGGCGCTAAAATGCAAAGCCGACACTGGAGTCCTCTGAAGATAAGACAAGACTAGATAACCCTTTATTAGTCCCACGGGTGGGAAACTGTGAAATTCGCATTGTGGACAGGACAAAAGAAGAAAGAAGAAGCAGCAAAACCAATGGAATTAAAACTTTAAAATAAAACAGTATATAATAAAAAGTGTACATGATAACTGACAACATTAAGGTCTACAGATTTGTGAAGAGCCCAGTCTCACGACTTTTTGTGAAGCCATCACAATATACAATGTAATCAAAATGCATGCTGCGAGCACGCTTTAGGGCTTTTTTTCATGCTAGCACAACGTTTCACTACCCTGTGTCTTTTAATGCGCACTGCGTGACACAGCCAGTATCAGCGCTAACTGGTGACTGAGGGACAGTAGGAGAGAAATAATGAGTTGATTCCTTATCATTTTTGTGTGTAAAGCGGTTGAAACAGGTTGAAATGCCATGAGACAGGGAAAGTCCCGAACCCTAACCCTAACCTTAACCCTAACCCTAACCCTAACCCTAAACCTAATCCTAACTCTAACCCTAACCCTAATCCTAACCCTAATCCTAACCCTAACCCTAATCCTAACTCTAACCCTAACCCTAATCCTAATCCTAACCCTAATCCTAACCTTAACCCTAACCTTAACCCTAACCTTAACCCTAACCCTAACCCTAACTCTAACCTTGACACTAACCCTAACAGTCAGCAGTTATCGCTGATCCTGGCGATGTACGCAGTGCGCATTAAAACACATGGGGTAGTGAAGTGTTGTCCTAGCACGAAAAAAGCCCTAAACCGTGATTGCAGCACGTATTTTGATTACATTGTATATCGTGATGGCTTCACAAAAAGTCGTCAGATCGGGTTGTTGTGAATCCTTATTCACACCCAAATCCGGATTCAAATCCAAACTCAGACTTGTCTGTCTCCCAAAATATTCCAAATGATCTTGACTGAGTCCAGTGGCTTTGAAGGACAGTGTTACCGTGGGCAACAATTCTCTATGGTTACCACAGCAACATCACAAAACAACAAAATACAAGCCCCCACCATGACAGAACACCCCCTCGCCCCCTTAACAAAACACTGAGCAGCTGCAACAGTCATAAAAATCACTGATTAAGCAGTTTGTTGAGAAAACAAGCCCTGGTTTAATTATCTCAGTCTCTATCTAGAACAGGCGCTGTCACTGGCGGCCTAGCAACCAATCACAGGCCTGTAAAAACTCGTCTCCTCCCTTACCATCTTAATTCGGACCACAGATGCGACATTGGGTCGAGAGAACGGTGTGAAACATCTCTCACAGTAAATGAGGGCCGATCTGAACCTACAGTGATCTTCTGACCTCACCTTCTAAACACACACTATACACACCATCTCACAAACATACACGCATACACTATACACACTCTCATTTTACAGTAGATATCCTGGGTCTCCAGCAGCACAAACACAGACACACACACACAAAATAAACAGAGTCACAAACATATTATACACCAGCACACACATAATCAGGCCAGTGAATCTCAAAATGGGTTATTTTTTCTATCTTGGTCTTAACTCATTTAGATGAGAATCTGGGTTTAGACTCGAACCTCTTTGGACTTGGTCTTGATTAGACCTGGACTTTTCTTAGACTCAACAAAGGTTGTTTTGACTTGAGCTCTGTCTGTAGGATCATTCGGTCATACTGTCAGGGTTATTTATTTGTATACTACGGACACTGAAAACACACACACACACACACACACATACACACAAACAAGCTTAAAGAGATTAACAGTTTCTTGTGGTTCATCATGACTGTGTCACCAGCTACTTTGAGGGAGTGTTGACAAAGGGTGTGCCGATCCGATCTTCAGTAAATTCAGACCAAAATCAGAAAAAGCCGGAATGATCATGTAAATGCTGAACTAAACTCTGACCAACGCGCCATAATGAGAAACACACAGGTGTGGACACGAGTAACACAGAGGAGCAGCAGGGCTGCGTCCCAAACGGCTCCCTGCTCCCTACATAGTGCACTAAAATACTGACTTCCGCACAAACAGTGTAGAACACGTCTAACACAGATCCGTTGGAAACTCAGACATATGTGCAGAACTCCTGAATGGACACACTGGGACTATATTTGCTAGGTTACGGGAACGCTGGCAAGAAAGACTTCGTCTTTTCAAAACATAGTATTGTCTTGTCTATATAATTTACTATTATTTTCACTATTTTGTAACTATTTTCTACTATGGAGAGAACAAAGCAGACCGCCCACAAATCCATTGGAGGTAAGGTGCCCAGGAAGCAGCTGTGGCCACGAAGGCTGCTCGCAGGAAAGCTCCGGCCACCGGCAGCATGAAGAAACCTCACCGTCACAGGCCCAGCACCGTGGCGCTGAGAGACACCTGCCGTTACCAAAAATCCACGGAGCTGCTGATCCGCAAGCTGCCCTTCCGGAGCCTGGTGTGTGAGATCGCTCCGGACTTCGGGACCGACCTCTGCTTCCACAGCTCCGCCGTCACGGCCCTGCAGGAAGCCAGCGAGGCCTAACCTGGTGGGTCTGTTCAGCCAGGCTGACTTGGTGGGTCTGTTCGAGGACACGAACCGGTGCGCCATCCACGCCAAGAGAGTCATCATCATGCCTAAAGATATTCAGCAGGCCCGCCGAATCTGTGGAGAGTGGCCTAAACTAACTGTGCTTAAGGTCCCCAATGTGGAACACCCTCTCTGAACATCTGAGAACACTGTCTGCTTTAAAAAGGACTTAAAACATTTCTATATATTATTTACTCTTCAAAATGATTATAAACTCTTCTTAATTCAATATATCTATTCTTTAACTTCTGTAAAGTGTCCTTGAGAGTCATTACAGATAATAATAATAATTATTATTATTATTATTATTATATGTCTGTAGTTACTGGAGTTTATAACTTACACAGCTCCCCCTAGAGGAAGCAGGGAGCTGTTTCAGATTCAGACAGGTGTATTATTAACAGATTAGTTGTTGAAGAAGGGAAAAGAGACAGGATCAGATTGATATTGGGATCAGAACCTTGATGTTCTGGTATCAGTATCAGTTTTGGTACTATTGATATCAGGCCACCAGTACTGACCACAGGGGAAACTGAATGAGGCACCAGCGAGTCTGTATCAAGCTGCTTTAGACTATTTATTAATCTCTCTGTATAATCAGCCCAGTTATTAGTTACTGTTTAGTGCAAAATGCTCATTTCGGTTCCGCCCGGCCGCCAGCTGCGTGAAGTGGAAAGACATTCGTCCCTTTAGTGGAGCTCTCATCTCTTCACATGATTAGAAGAGGTTTATTTTCAGTTGACAGCTCAGATCTGTTCTATTTACAGGAGCAAAATATCAGGCCAGGTGACAACAGAGCTTTCAGAAGGGCTGCACTACAGTATTCAGACCATAATATCTCTAAAATTATATCACCACATGAATACTGTGCAACATTAAAAACACATTAGATCACTCGAATGCCTCAAGGGCTCGTTTAAACACTGCAACCATCTGTGACACTTACGATGCAGAGACTAATGTTGAGATTATAAAAAGCAGACAAAATGTGCAGATGCAAGATATTTAACCCTTAGAGGCTGCAATTATGGAAAAGTACAGTGCTGTGCAAAAGTCTTAAGTCACCCCTCATTTCTTTATATTTTGCTTTGAATCACCTTGGAGCAAAAATACTATTTCCCATTTGACAAACTGTCTTATCTTTGTCATACTGAGAAGATTAAAAAAAAGAATTGTGAACAAATGTTTTACTGCAACAGGTTGCCTACTCTCTTAATACAGATGTGTTAAAAACAACACAACCTGTGTTATATCTTAACACACCCGTGTGTCTAGTTAAGGACAACACATTTTGTGTTATTTTTAACTCAACCAGTGTGTAATTTTTCTGTACACATTCAGTGTGTTAAAATATTTAACACACTGAATGTGTCATTAATAACACAATTTTTGTCATATATGTGCTATTTTTTACCAGTTAAAATGAATGCAATACAAAAAACTTTTTTCTTTCAAATATATACATATTTATTAAAACTTCACTTATTAAGGCAATATTCACGTCATTTGAATTTCATAAAGACATTTTTAAACAATTTTATATCTTGGATTTACAAAAAGGTTTTCTTTGTTAGAAATCATGTGAAGTGGTTTTACATCAGCAGCATTGCTTAAACTAATGCCTTTATATTCATTTGTTCTTTGGACAGCATATGCATACAAGTGTGGGTGAAAATACACTTGAGATAGAATTCTAAGAAAAACTAAAACCCTTTCTTTTTCACATTGTGGAACTATGTGTAAAACTTCACCAAAGAGACGCTCTTCTCTTAAATCACGGTTTAAAGCAATTACACAACCAGTTTGAAAAGTCTGACCGAACGCATTAACAGAGTGAGAAACGAGAACAGTGCTACATGTATCAAGTTCATAGCCAAACTCTTTCATACCTTCAACAAACAGAATTTTTTTTTCTAAAGATTCAACCATGACCGGAAAAACTTTTGGGACAGACATTTTTTCTGGACTGCTCAGTTTCCAATGAAACATGGTCTGAACCTGACTCTTGTAGGCTAGTCTTACTTATATTTACAAAATTGCATACAGTTTGCGCGTGCCTTTTTAGAGGACCATGCTTTCCCTCAAACCTCATGCACCAAAATTTAGACAGTGGGCCACATTTGATCATCATTCGCCAGTAATGCGTCATGAAATGATGCTTTGGTATTAGTGATTTGTTTGGGTAAAGCGTTTTGAACAAGTTATGGTGATCGATAACTAGCTGCTTTAAAAATACAGCTAATCCCCTGGTAACAACTGGTGCAAAAATGATGCTACAAATTTCTCTAAGGAGAAGAAACAATTTCCAGTGACTATCACCTTCACTAATACAATTTCCAATCAGGAAAGGCAAAAAAAGGATGAGACACCACATTTGACTGGCATTTTGCTTCATGGGGTTCTCAGATGTTCTTAAATTATGAATGGCACTAGGCTTGTTTTTCTCATTTGCCACACCATAGTCAAAAGTAATCATTCGGTCATTGAACTGGTCTAAAGTGAAAAGTTTTTCTTCATAGCTGAAATGTTGTAACATTAGTTTGATCTCGAGAGGAGCCACACCCTCTAAAACGTCATGCATAATGTCAATGCAGCCATTATCAGTAATATGAAAGTACTTTAGAGAGTTTAGACAAGAGTCAGCTTTTATGCCTGTTAAACCAGAATTTTTAAGCATGACGTGTGCATTGTAATTTACTTCATGGTGCAACTCCAAACAATCGTCATCGAATATATACTGCATCTCATGTTTGTCAATCAGACAGAAATAACAGAATTTGTTGGCTGCGAAACTCTCCAAATAACCTCCAAGTGAATGGCAGGCCAGATTATCAGCAGTGAATACGCATATTGTGCCAAATAACAATGTACTCTGGCCATCTATCTATACTTCTATCCCCTTGGTTTCAAGAAGTTTAATATCATCCAACAATGGCTCAAAAATTTTGTTGAAACCATAAACGTCTTTGTAAATCGAATTAAAAAGCAAACATGGGTGTATGTTTTCAAGAGCCGAGTTAAATCTAGCAGGTAAATTCCTCAAACAAAAATAAACCGCTCCCAGTTTTGTGAACTTTGGTTTTAGACCCTAAAGGGTTTGTTGTTTCGAAATCATCAAAATAAAGTTGAATTTGTAAAGCTTGAGGATATCTGCTGTACAATTTGTGATTTCTAAAATGTGAGCCATCACAGTAATCACGCAATTTGTCGTCACTTTCGGTTGAATCCACAAAGAGCTTTTGCATTTGTTCACTGTCAAAAGAAACTTCAGAGAATCAATAATAGATATGTACTGACATGTGTCTGCTATTAACACTTGAGTTAATGTACCTTGCTTTCTTGCAGTATCACCTCTGTTTCCAAGGAAGATTTCTGTTGGCTTGATGAAAGAGTGGTTTCCTGCAAAATATTTGGTCATTTTGTAGGGGGTATCAACTTCCTCAAACATGACAGTATTTTGTCCTCTTTCAAATTCACCCATCAAAGTCTGCAATTCATCACTGGGTATAGAGTAACGATTAAGCAGTGGCTTTCTCTTGAATACAGTCCAAGGTTTCGCAGAGCAGTTCTTTTGTGCATGTGATGCTTCTTTGCACATCAGTCAGAGTACAATTTGAAGAGGAGTACATTTTTGCAACAAATGCTGCTGCACAGCTTTGGTAGTCAGAGGTGCTGCAAGTACTGGAGCCATCAAAATTAGTCTCTGGAATATCAACAGCAGCAGAGCAAGATGGAGCTGGAAAGTCCTCACTCGTGCTGGCGCCAGGGTCTTGTTCTAAATGTAATGGTTTGCAACCTGAGTATGCTCTCTATTGAGGTGTTTAGCATAAGAATTGAAGTTATGGTATGTTCGTTGGCAGTTATTTTGACTACAAACAATTGTATAATCCTGTCCATCAGAAAGTGCATGGACATGCCTAAGATGACTTACAAGTTTCCGAACGACTTTTGAAGTTGATTTTTTATAGACTCTTATCGTCAAGTGGAATGGTGACTGTGTCATTCTCGGCCACAAAGATGTATTGCGCTGTAGAACTGGGGGCTCCTAAACAGACAATGTGGGGTTGATGGTTTTCCACCTTTGTCTGGGAATGATCCAGGAGGCTGGAGATGCTGGTTCCAGCCTGTAAAAATAAAAGTACATTTTTAAAAAGCTATTATTAAAACAATTAAAGTGACTGAAGGTTTTCTTAAAGGTATAGTTCACCCAAAAATTTTAATTCTGTCAGTATCACCCTCATGTTGTTCCAAAACCATAAGACCTTCTATTATCTTTGGAACACAAATCAAGATATTTTTGATGAAATCTGAGAACTGTCTGAGTCTTCATAAACAGCAACAAAAATGAAATGTTCCCAAATGCAGAAACGTAGAAAGGACATCAGTAAAACTGTCGATGTGACATAAGCGATTCATCTGTAATTTTACAAATTCAACAACTTTTTCCTCCTCGTTCCATCTGCTGTGGTATGCCGCCATTGTGAAGAGAGTATCATGACGCATGCACTTGCTTCCGCTTGATGTAAACAACGCATGCACTTGCTGTCCTCTGCTCATAAACAAAACATGACGAGTGCTTTGTTTGCATAGACAGGAATGCCTGTGCATGTGTTGTAATACTCTCTCCAAAACTGCAGCACACCACGGCAGACGGGATGATAAAGAGAAGAGTTGTAGAATAATGTTGTTATTTTTGTTTTCTTTGTGCACAAAATGTATCATAGCTTCATATCAGCACAACTGAACCCCTGATGTCACAAGGACTATTTTACCTATATCCTACATTTCAGTTGTATTGCTGTTTATGGAGGGTCAGAAAGCTCTCAAATTTCATCAAAAATATCTTAATTTTTGTTTGCAAAGTTGAATGAAGGTCTTACGGGTTTGGAACGACATGCGGGTGAGTAATTAATGACTAAGTAATGAAACTTTTTTGGATGAACTATCTCTTTAATTCATTTGCATTCATTGAACTGAAGGCCAGGGATAGTTTCTTATTTATGTTCAAAAGAAATTTTTTATTTTTTTTTGTCTAGTGGCTGCTGTTGGTCTATTTATGACAAAATAAAAAGTCAAATGCACAAATAACCTTAAGATACTTAGCCAAAGTGAGCTAAAAAATACTGACAAAAATCTAATATTGTGCATCCTTAAAAGAAAACAAAATGAAAACAGTATAGTTTTATGCAAACTAGAGAGTCATGTAATTAAGTAACATCACAAAGTGCTTGCACAGAAAACTAACAAACTAAAACATAAACATATTAGAGCAATCAAGCTGCTTACTGGCTTAATGTCCGGGAGGTAAGAAAGGGCTGACTTTGTACTGCATTTGGCCCAACCTTTGCTCCTTCCGGATGCAGTGGGGGGGCAGCAGTGTAGTAAGAATTTGAAGAGCTCTGTAACATGACTCTGTAGTACAATACAGAAAAACAAAATATAATGGCATTTTTCAAATGACTGAAATAATGGCTGACTTTGATCTCCAACTTTGCCTTCAGAGAGCTAGTAAAACTAATGGTGTCCACTGAAAGAAAAACAACGGTTTGACAGAACAAGCAAAGTAGCCTACCTTCACTCTCATTATTAGTTGGCATGACCAGAGGATCTTTCACTGTGCACATCTTTTGCAACTTTGGAACAATATTTCCTTCCCATTTTCGAAGAAGGAGCTCAGCCTTCCCAGGAAACATTTTACCAAACTCAGTGTCAAACTACAACACAGGATAGAATACACAATTACAACACTACTGCGTTTTCTCAGTATGTTCACAAATGATCAAATCTAAGTTTGTGCAATCATAACAGTAAACAAACTACTATACTTCAGTTTTACGATTTGAATTAAACTGACTGAAGAAAAATAAATGGTGGAGCTTGATTTCAGTGCACCTTACAATCTCTAGCTTGCAGCAGACTGATGGTTGGAGGGGAGTGGTTAAAGGATCTTTAAAGGACTTTATTTTAGAATATAATTTTTCACCATAAGATTAGTAATGTGCACAAACAAAGTATAAAAAACATTTTGAATTCATTTGGACTTTAAATGTTAATAGTTAGCAGCCATGTCCCTGTACTGACAAGTCTATTTCTACCTAGCTAGAAGAAAAAAACATGCAAAACACAAGATGTCCTTACCAAGTATGGCATGTCAACAAATCGAGGATATTGTGCAAAAATCTCTTGCACTGTTGGGGACGTGTTTGCAATCCATAACCTGCGATTACTGTATGTTTTCTCCATACCCAGTTTGATGGTATTGAGGTTTTGTGACGGCCACCTCATCCCCGTCATGCCTGTCCCGGTCCCTGTCCCCGGTATATTAGTTTTCCCTCTTGTTCTCCC
>JBBPCX010020385.1:0-16916 GCA_037974365.1 Hydrocynus forskahlii | reverse complement strand
GAGGGAGAAAAAAAAAGATACACAGTGTAGAAAATTTTTTTATTGCACACAATTAGAACTGTAATAGTACTAAAGTCGCATATAAAGTTGTGTTATAATAAATAGTTTACTTGGATGTATTGCTAGTGAGTTTTCTTATGTAAAAAAAGTAAAAAAATCTCCATTGCCTTTATCAGCAAGCATGACAATACTGAATACACAATGCGAAGTAAGCGCTCATTTTAGATGCGGCATATAGATAAAAGGCACACAGCTTTGTAATTGTTTGCTAAAAAATTATATAAAAACATGTCTAAAGTAAATGAGTAGCATTGCTTCTACTTTTGGCTCTGAGGTAGTAGAAAATAAATGTTAAATGCCACAAAACTCCCTTCACCCCACATTTTTGCTTTCTCATTTACATGTCAAAGTGCTCAACTTGCTTCTCAGCTTGTTCTCCTTCACTCAAGGTTGAGAGGCCCTTTGCTCCATCACTTCACAGAAGAAGAGGTTTTCTTTTTTTGTAGAAATGGCTTTAATGCACTTGGCTCAGGAGGTGTGCTTGGTCTTTTTCAGGGATGGAGGAGCTCAGTTTAACAGGACTATAGGAGTATTCTTCACTCCTCTGGTGCCTCCAGCTCTTAATGTCAGACTGAAATAAAAATCAAACCATGAAAGCTTACACTATTAAATACTCCACACTACCAATGGAGTCTGTTAGCAAGCAGAACAATTATTTTTTATTATTTGCAAAACAAATGCCATCGCTGAAGATGTAAGCTAGTGGTGGAGCAGTTTGATAATTTACCTGCTTAAACACACTTTACTACTAGGGTTAATAAGTCTGATGGCTTTCAATTCCCCAGCTGTGATGTAAACAATGCTGCCATCACAGCATACTTCAAAACAGTTATGAAGAATCCATCAGTGCCAACTTACACAGCTGTACTTGCTGTTGGAGTTGCTTGGGTGGGAGGAAATGTGGCTGGATTTGCCCAGCAGCTTGTCCAGTTTGTCTACCCGTCTGCGTAGTCCCTGGATGCTGCCTTCTGTCTGCTGCCTGCGCAAACTCAGTGCCTCCTGCTGGGAGAACATAGATCTGCGCAGCTGTGCCTGAAGTGAAGGAAAGTACAGCAAATAAGCACTTATTGTCTTAATTCAAGCAATTACATGAAAAGCTAATATAAACTGATCACCCAACCGAATAATACTTTTAAAGATAAACCTATACCTTCAGAAGATCTTCATGCTGACTCAGTCTCTCTCTTAATGCTTCTCCTCGCCACTGCTCATCCTGCAGAAAGGAATAATAAAGGTTTAGATGCTCCTACTCATTACTGCTTAAACATTAAGTGGTGAACCCTGTAAAACTCATGCCATACTTTGGTGTTATAGGTGACTTTCCTCACAGCCAGTGGAGCGGAGAGATGGTTCTCCTCGCGGTCATCTGTGTCAGAGGATGCTATGGGCTGCATTGCCAACTTCAGGCTGTTGTCCAATTCTGCTCTGACTTCTGACCTCAGAGAGCACACAGAGTCCTTGATCTCTCGCAGATGGATATCTCCCTCTCCCTTGCTCCATAGCTGAGGATACATATACAGAAAGACATTATTTCTGCATGTTGTCCTTCCAGCTCCCTCTGCAATCTCTCCCACTCCTACACACACAGTGTACAAGAATGTACACTGCAATAAGAGATTATTGCTATTATAAGAGATTATTGCTATTATTGCAACTCACAGGCTACAGGTTATGCAAAGAGTTGAAAAAGGTCAGTGTCTCTCACTTTTTCAGCCTGCTGTAGTTTTTCTTTATCAGCAAGACCGGCACTCTTCACATCCGCAATCTGTTCCTCTGTGAACCTCCTTTCTGTGGCCAAAGTGTCATGAAGATGCTGCAGGTCAGACCGGCAGGTCTCCAGCTCTATCCTGACCTCCCCCATTTCCACAGTTCTGGCATTTAGCACGACCTCTCTCTCAGCTAATTCTTCCTCTGCACACAAACACACACAAACACGCGTGAGGAACAGAGAAAGGCCGTTTTTTACAGTGATAGTTTTCATAACTGGGTTATTATGTTGTAATTACTAGAAACTACTCTAAATTACACCTTTAAACCTAGACAATAAATGCATTTAGGTTGCGCAGGTATGAGGACTAGGACTAGGAATTGTTATGCAGGCCCACATGCCCCTGGCCCTTAGAGGTTAAGTGACAATGCAATACTTAATTACAAATGCCAAGTCAAGATGAATGGTAGCCCTGTGAATTCACCTAGTTGTTTAATTCGGTCCTGTAGCACAGCACTGTGCTGTTGGTCTGCTTGCAGAAAGCGCCTCCTTTCCTCCAGATCATCAACAGCAGCTGTGACTTGTTCCATCTTCTCCACTCGCTCAGCCAGCGCTTCCTCTAGTGCCTGCAACCGGGAATGGAGCTTCTGCTGCTGTTGTCTCTGCAGCTCCTCCAAATCTAAACTCTGCTGCTGCTGAATATTTATGTGCTACACATAACAAAATGACATTTAGCATGTCTAGGCCAGTTTCAAGGTGGAGTTTAACAGACCATAAAAACAGAAAGTAAAAAAAAAAGTTTTAAAAATGTACTGGTTTGATTGCGCATGATTTGTTCATTCCTTTTAGTGCTTAGAGCTCTGAGCTAAAGCAGTGCCTACAACTTCACACGCAGCTACAGTGCATCATCTGCGAGTATAACGTTTTTTGAAAATGTCTTTGAAAATGTAACTTCATCACTGATAATTATGTTTTTTATCAGTAAAAATGTTCTGAAAAGACTAAACAGTAACCTAACATTAAGCCTAAAAAACACTACTCCTGATGATGTTTCAACCTGTGCAGCCAAAAGATGACTCACACACAGGACTTTTAATTGCTGCTAAGTGTACAAAGAAAAAATAAAAAATACAATGGCTAGAGAGATCATGGATCAAAGATCAGAATGGTCATGCTTATAAAACGACAGTAAATTACACAGCTGTTGTCAATAATTATCATAATTATTATTATAAATCAATATGTGATCCCAAACCTCATCCTTTAGAGTTACTCCCATTGACATGGAATAAAACACATTCCTGAATAAAAAGAGGATTTATTACTAGGGGTGGGACGAGTTCTCGCGATAAAATGTGACGAAAAGCAGTTCACATGACAACTAAACAGGGGCGTCGATAACATTTTTCATTTTTAATGTGGGGGGGACACACTAGAGGGGGCGGAGGCGGGCGGTGTACAAAATGGGAAGGGGTTCGGTAGCAAAGTGTTTTCTTGGTGGGTGCGAAAGGGGGGGGGTCTGGCACGGGGCAGGAGGTTTGGGTGAGCGCTGCACTCTACGTCTCCAAGAAAACGCTCCCAGCACTTTGAAGTCATTTGTGTGCCAATATTTTCATCGTTTATTATCTACCAGGTAGCCACTTTGCACTTTGAGCATTGACAGGGTACTCTGATTTATAGTTTGCATTTAAAATAGTTTGCATTTTCATTTAAAATAGACCTAAAATTGAGCAAAAACATACAGTGCATGCATATTGTTCTGTCCAGTTGCTGCTGCATATTATTCAAGCTTAATAATTAATAATTAAAAGAAAACTGCAGTACTCAGTTACATAATTTCAAAATGCACCTTCATTGTTTTGTGATTTTCACTTTCAGTCAAATCAAAGGCTTTTTCCAGTCATATATTTCCTCTTTAAAGTTACTTGAAAAGTCTTGGTAAAACCTCATCTCATCTCATTCTTGTGAGCCAAATATTGTGTATCATCCCTGAATGGAGCGTCTCGTCACACCCCTATTTATTACTGCATGATATGTATGGAGACAAAATAATGCCATTGAACCTACATATTCCTGTTACACTGTCCCTTTGAGTACAACTTCATCAGACATATCCATGAAATAGCAGATATATCCATAATAATATAATGGCTAGCTAATTGATGGCACAGTTTACCTCTTCATGCTGTCGAAGTTGGGCTTCCTTCTTGGCCACCACAACTTCTAGCTCCTTCAGCTTCTGTTCCAGTTTGTCCACTCTCTGCTGTCTCCTCTGAATCTTCTCATTCTGCGCTCGCTGCTGCTGAGCCAAGCTGTCCCGCTCTTGCTGAAAATGTTCCACTTCCTATACAAAGAAAATCAAAGCAGTTTGAATTTAATTTGCTCTAGTTTAACAAAAAAACCTAATCAAATCAAGTTCTAATCAAACACACAGACTATAACGCACCTTTCTGATTTCCTCTAGCTGAAGCTGTGAGTATACCACCTGCTCTTTTACCTTACTCAACTCATCATACCTCTCTGGAAGAGACAAGAAGTACATATTACCCAAACATTATATTTTAACACACTATATAAAATTGAATTTCATAAATTTCATAAAATGCAAATCTATACCCTCTAGCTGTCTCTGGGTTGAGACAGTATCTTTGTTGACCTCCTCTCTGAGACTGTGAACAAGTCTATGTTCCTGCTTCAGCTTTGCCAGCTCCGCCTGCATCTTCAGTAACTTTGCTTCTGCTGCCTGCGCCTCCTCCTCTGCTGTATCCAAACATCTGTCCAACATCCAAACATGATGCATTAGTCCCACAATATAGCTCATAGAATGAATAATTACAGGTGGATAAAAAAACCTTTAACCTTAAACCTTAAAAGATGTGCGCTGCAGGTTATTATTAGAAAAAGTGACAATCGGTTAGGACAGGTTACTAAGAATTTGAACCTCTGAGCATGTTTATGACGAGCCTCTAAGTTAATGCACTGCTCTTGCAGCTTCCTCTGCCCCTCCTGCTGCTCCTGCAGCTTCTCCTGCACTGCTTGGAGGTCAATTTGCAACTGCAAAACACATATATACACACAGAAACAATTAACATAAAGGGCTTCTTAATTAAAGGGTTGTTTTGTGTCCTTGGATAAACTCTATTCATTTTCATGAAGCAAAACATGCAAAATGAAAAGAACTGAAAGTTTTAAATTTGTTACCTACAGGCAACCTCTAAAGCACAATCGTACTCAAATGCAGCAAACTGGGGTTCAAAAATTATGTTCAGTTCTCACTTGAAGCAAAGTTTCCTGGCTCTTCTCCAGCTGTCCCACCTTCTGGTTGTGTTGAACCTTCACTCTATCCAACTCAGCATTCTCTAGCTGGATCATCTCCAACACATGATTCAGTTCTATACATAGAATAAAGATAAACTTATGTGTGGAAAAAATATTAGGGACAATTGTTTTCACTGATGTGTAAGCAAAGGGCTGGTGAGGCTGCGGGTTTTCATTCCAAACAGGAGTTCACCTGATTCCACTTGGTCTCAGTCTGATCAGGTGAGCTCCTGCTTGTTTGGAACAAAGACCTGCATCAACACCGACCCTTTGTGAATAGTACTTGACACCCCTAGTGTAAAACAATGTTAAATAGTATGTAGTAGAAGTACTGTGACTTTACCTTCTTTGTCCTTGCTGATGACTGAGTGCAGGTTCTGCAAAGTCTCTTGCACTTGCTGTTCCTCCTTTTTATATTGAGCTAACCTGCTTTTCCTCTCTGACAGTTGAGAGTCCAGCTCTCCCTTCTGTACAGCCAGAGCCTGCGCATCTACACGTAGTGCCTAAACACAAATAAGCCCATTACCACTGAGTTTGAGTAATAATAATAATAATACTAATATTACTACTACTAATAACAATAACAATTAACAATAACAATTACTACTACTAATAATAATAACAACAACCACCTATGCATGTTAAGAGCTTGAGGTCATTGATAGAAGGTTGACAGAAATCTTCCCCATGGACGTTTGGTACCTATTACTTTTCATGCATTATTAACACTGTAAGTGTTTTTAACTGAACTAGTCTTTTAATGCATTGCAAATAGTAAGCCTGTAAGGGCAGACCTTAATTCGTAGCTGCAGGCTGTGTGCATCCTGCTCTCCCTCCCTCAGCACCTCTACCAGGTCCTTCCTGTGCTTCTCCACACTGTTCCTCATGACGGCCTCCTCCTCCTCCCACTGTTTCAACTTCCTGCCCAGCAGAGATAGCTCTTCTTGCTGTAGCAGTACCTGCAAACACACAGGAGTCAAAGAGCTGGCAATAAACAACGGATAAATAGTGCTTATGTAATTTCTATTGTAGTGGCCATGCATATTTTGTGGATTGTATGATTTTGGGATTTTGGATCAGATCAGAGGAATTTATATTAAAGTGTGATCAAACAGTTCTGTAACAGTTATATTACATATAGAAGTACTTGGGCATATCTGGGCCAGGTTCAGGTCACAATGAATATTAGTCAGTACTAGAACTTCTGGGAAATGCTGCAATCACCAATGTGGCAAACCACGACGGAGAAGTGGTTATTCATTAATTCCCATTTACAATGTCAAAATGTAGACACTTTTTAATGTATAAAGAAACTGTAAATGCTACCTGGGTATTGAGATGCTCCAGTTCTTTTTTTCGCTGGTTTAAAAGGACCTCTGCTTCTCTGCAGCTCTTCAGAAGTTTACCTTCCAGACTCTGTTTCTCTCTTAGCTCCTCCTGCAGTGCATCTAATCTGGGCACAAAAGTCATGGTAAGAAAGTCAACTGACACTTTCTGAGGAGTTGTCACGTTGTACCGGATGGGACCCTTACTTATTGTGGGATCTCTCCAACTTTTTGTTGACTTCCTGGAACTCTGCATCTTGATCTGCAATCACTTTTTGTACTTGCTGCCGTGTGTACAGCTGATCCTGCTTATTTTTCTGCAGGTCTTTAACTTCTTCCTGGAGATCCCTGTGACAAAGGGATGGATATGACATTCTAAAGTTAAGATGTACTCTGCTGAGGTGGAATAACCTATTATAAACTTCTGAAAGTTAATTAGCGTAGTCATAGTTGTACCGGAGCTGCTGTTTGTTGTGTACTAGCTGTTTGGCACTGTCCTGAGTCTGCCGTTCAATCTCTTCCAACTCACGTTCTGTTGCCTGTAACTGCCTTTTGGCTTCAGCACAGCTTTGCAGACTGTCTTTGG
This sequence comes from Hydrocynus forskahlii, assembly GCA_037974365.1. Lineage (NCBI taxonomy): Eukaryota > Metazoa > Chordata > Actinopteri > Characiformes > Alestidae > Hydrocynus > Hydrocynus forskahlii. Next base: position 9,919 of record JBBPCX010020385.1, on the reverse strand, counting down.
TCTACACATTCACACACAAACACAAACCAACACCATAACCAATGTAAATAAGTATTATCAATGTAAATAAGTATTTTAAACTAAATGCTGGTACATGATTTTGTTGTAAATAATGAGTTTTGAAAGCAATCAAAAACTAAATGTCACTTTGTGGATGAAAACTTAGTATATTGGCTTCAGATTGATTCTTATGGACCTTGGCTCTAGTATTCTTCCAGTCAGTCTCAGCCTCCAGCAGGAGGCGCTCTGCCTCTCGCAGCTCGGTCTTGCGTTGTGCCAGAGTCTTTTCCAGGCACTCCACTTCTCCCATAACATACTGCTCCTCCTCAGCACGGCTTAATGAACTCTCCAAAAGCCTCCTGCAGCCAGAAAGAGTCCATAACACATTAAAGTTTACCCATATATAAAATAATTTCAATTCTTATGCAACATAGAGTTATAGAGTGAGAAACAAAGCCAGAGAACAGGTGTCAGGAAACATTTTGGTTTAAAGGTGTTAGTATCTACCCACTGAAGTGTCAACAAACCAAATAGCATGCGCAGATTGAGATTTGTGTAGATGTCAGCAGGTGTTTGACTGCTGAGCAGGTTGAGACTAGGCTGAGAGCAGGCGGATTCACTAACCTGTGTTGCTGCAATCGGCTCAAAGTGCGTCGCAACTCTTTAAGCTCCAACTGTAGATCTGATCTCTGTTCCTCCAGTCTGAGCAGCTCCTGCTCACTAACAGCCCTGTCTGATCGCAGCTCTCTTAAAGAATGCTCTGCCTCTCTTAGAGAGTGCTCCTGGAGAAAAAAATACCATCACCATTTCATGACATTGAAGTGAAACATAGTAAAATAACAGGACACACAACCAAGTAAAACATAGTGTGGAACAATGACAAAAGGTACATGACAAAATGTAAAATAATACATGGTAATCATGCGGGTCTTCATCAGTGTAACTGTTTAATAATTCTGCATTCTTTACATATTGTCGCTCACCATATCCTGATGGCCAGGCACATTGCAGTGAAGAGTCCCATTAGGGATTACAGGGATGTGCAGTCCGCTGGGAGGAGGTCCATACACTAGTTTGACACCGTCAGGAGGAGGACCATAGAATATTGCACCAGGAACAACAGACAGACCTGGCAGAGGGGGAGCATAGATGACTGTGCCTGGAGGGAGATGTGCACCATTAGGGGGCACGGTGTAGATGACCGAGCCTGGTGGAGGAGTAAAACGAGTTCCAACATCTTCCTCACTCTCCCCATCACTGGCACCATAAACAGGATCTACAGGGAAGGGGTTTAGGGGTTTATAACAAAGACAAGTTATTAATGCAAACCAGATGCACAGGAACTGTACATACATTTCAGCAAAGTGCAGTTTGACTTAAATTAAAGTTAAGAGAATGACCAATTAAAATTATGGCTAAGCTCAAATGGCTCTCTACTCCGTATATAGTGCACTACATAGGTTCTTGCCCTACTGTCCAATTTAAGGATAGAGGGGAGAATTTCATTACAAACATAGTGTACAATCTAGCATGGAGCCATTCAAGATCAAATCCATGACTAAGTTTGCAATGTTATATGTCACCTCTTCCTCCATGGGAGTGAGTGTCATGTGGACAGGGGGAGTAGACCCAGTATCCTGTGTTAGAAGGAGGTCTTGTATCTTTGCGCTGTTTGCCTCTGGAATGTCTGCCTCTATCAGGAGATGGGAGGTGCTGAGAGCCCAACCCAGAATCATAAGTGCCCTGAGAGCCCAGACTAGGCGGCTGCTGCAACAAACACAGAAAGGTTTATTAAAACATTCACACAAATCTAATAAGAGTTTATATGAACATTTATATGTCTTATAGATATTAGGGTGATCAGTCTTGCTCAACTTTAAGCTGCATATGATAGCTTACATTTTGGTATGGTGGTACATAGTGCCAGTATCCTCCGTTTTGAGGAGGATTCGCAAAACTAGATAAGTAGTTGTTCTGCTGTAGCAGAGTATCTCTAAGTGCTTCTATCTCCTCAAGCAGCTCCTCCATGCTTACACTGTTATCTACACAGACAAGAAAGAGACATTTTAGGCCATTGTTTGATGAACAGTTAGATATTTATATTCTGTTTGTTATGACAATTACTTTCTTTGGCTTGGGCCAACTGATCTCTGAGCCTTTTTGTCTGAGCTTGTTGTCTTTTCAAAGCTTGCTTCAGTTTGGTTAACTCTTGTTGGTGAATGCTAGAGTGTGGGACACTAGAGCCATCCATATGCATTACATGAGCCTACAACACAAAATACAGATTATGATACAGTTGAACCTGTTAATGTTGATCAAATCCGAAAGAATGTAGTATTACATCAATCAAATACTTATACTGAAGTGTTTATGTGTTGAATGAACTGTATAAGGGACTGTTACCCTGTCTTGAAGCATCTTCTGCAGAACCTGTATTTCAGCCTCTGCCTTTTTCAGATTGTGCATGGCTTCAACAAACTGTATCCTTGATGCTTTAAGTTCCTCTGCATCCTATACACACAAAAACATGCATAACTTTCTCAGCAGGCCAGACATAAAGGGGCTGAAATCCTCAAAAATAAAAAGATTTTTTTCATATTGGTTTTCTCTACCTCTGCTCGCTCCTGGTTAATTTTCTGCACAGTACTATGTAGTGAGCGGAGCTGGTCCTTGGCAGCATTTAGTTGCTGGGCAGCCATTTGATCTGCAGTAGTGAAGGATCTTCTGAGATCCTGTAACTCCAGATCCAGAGATTGCAGATGCTCATGGGTGTGAGTGTCCTCAGCCTTCATCTACACACACAGTCACATATCACATCTTTAAGACCAAGTATTAGTACATTTGTACAGTTAAATCAAATGTCACCGTATTTTTTTTCTCCTCAAACAACGGTTCATTTTGTTCTTACACACACCCGCTTGTCTTGCTCCTCCAGCTCAGTGAGAAGACGGTCTCGGTCATTCTCGGCCTCCTGCATACGCTGCAACACGAGGTACTGTTGTCTCTGTGCCTCCTGAAGCTCCTCCCTCAGCCGAAGGATCTCAGCCTCCTCCACACGCCTCTCTGCTGCCTGTTTGGGGAACAGAAAGTGGTAATGGAATTACACCAAATTAACAAGCCTATACAAAACATTTGCAATATTTGTTTGCCCATCATGCTTGATTAAACTTCAAAGAAAAAACAGTAGACCAGTGAACAGTAGATTCCTGTAGGCAAACAGCTGGATCCAGTTAGATGTAGTTATGATTAAGCTAAAGCGGACTTGTTAAGCACTGAAGAAGAAATGAATGAGGTATGTTAGAAGGGGAGAACACGTAAGTGATAAGAACAATGGCTCCTCAGGACTGGAAGAGATTAGTAAACAGAAGCAGAAATTTTAGCAATCCCGATAAAACATTGTCACAGTGTATGTACCCTTGCCTGGTCGGCCTCTTCACACACACTCTTGTATTTCTGCTGGTAGTCCCTGAGCTGGTCTCTGAGCGAGGCCACTTCATGTGCAAGCCTGTCCTGACCACGCTGGGCCTCATCTCGGTCTCTAAAAGCCACAGAGATGGTGCGATGCAGCTCCTCCCGTAATTCAGCCAAGCTCTCACCCAGCAGACCCCGGGCCCCACTTATCCTGCTACTTGTAGAGGCAACAATTTTAATATTATCTTTTAGTTGGACATCTTATGCATAGAGGGCAATAGGATCACATGTCACATGTCACTGTAATTGTTTTTCATCGAATCCCATTTGTTTGTTTCATTGCATTTTCTGAATCTCACTAAAATAATAAAATAAAACTGAAAACAATCACCATAATGTTGCCATACCTTGATTCTCCTGGCTCTTTGGTTATGCTTCTCCTCAACTCCTCCAAACATTTGGCCACTTGTTTTGGGCACAGCAGCTCCCTGCTAACCTGCTGCAAATCATTCTGCAGGACACTGACCTTCTCCATCAAACTGTCTTTCTCGCTCTGCAAGCAAACACTGATGTATCAGGTGGAAAAGTAAACAATCTATGCTCTAAACAGAGGCCATATTATATGCACTTAGACGATCATAGCAACAGCAAACAGATAAGAGTGCACTGTTACATCTGTCTGTGAGAACACACCTGCAGTGTGGTGAGCTGCTGCAGGAGCTTGTTGTTCTCTAGCTCTCTCTCTCCAGCCAGCTGCAGCTGGGCCAGCACATTCTCTTTAGCCTGCTTCTCCTTTTGCAACTCGGCCTGTAGCGCAGAGTGCTCCATCTACAAGTAACAACACAGCTGATGAGTATAATGATAGCTGTAAGTTCTAAGTGTTAAAATGCATATCTGTGGAATGCTTTGTTCTTGCGCATTCATTTAAATCATCCATTCCACTGTTATGCAACAGCAGTGATGCATTACTGGATTTCATGGTGCTGATGTCCGAACAATGGATAAATGGATACACACCACAGAAACGTCATAATATCTTTATGAGATGTACCTGACTGAGACGACACAGACGTCCCAACTCCTCCTTTAACTGGTCAGCCTCGGTTTCTCTTCCTTGTAGCTGAGTCTCCAGTTCGGCTTCATAGGCACTGACCTCGGCCTGAGCTTGTCTCAGCTCCACGTTTTCTCTCTTCAGAGCCTCCAGCTCCTCCTGGTGCTGTAACAACTCCTGTAAAAAAATAATTTCATCTTTAATTAAGCTTTATTGTAAATTTAAATTAAAATGATAATTTAAAGTAGTGTAGAACTGGTACTTTTGGTCTCTTCTTGATTAACAACAGGATTTACTGGGTCAAAAAAACAGTGCAAAACTAAAAATTTCAATGCAAAACTAACAAATGTACACAGATGTGTCACTTCACTAAGTAGGCCAGCCTTGTATGCATGCTCATTGTCTACTTTATCTCCACTCACCCAGCATTTCATAGTTAAAATTACAGAAACACTCAAAACCAGCCAAGAGCACCAATTTTGATGGTAGTTCATTTTCAGCACAGCAGTGACACTGACATGGTAGTGGCAGAAAAGATCACTTACCATCACTGTGAACATTCTCTACACTTACCACTTCATTAGATATGTCTAACTGATCTTCTGGTTTGCTTATGTAAAGCTATCGATGATACTTCATCTTAGGCTGCACAGTTAAGTGTATCTAAAAGAGGTTTGTCAGTGTATATGAAGATGTTCCACAGTCACCTCTTTTGTGCTTTCACTGATCTGCACTGCTTCATGCTGCAGTTGGCTGAGCTGCTGTTCTTTGTCTTGTAGGAGACGCTGTAGGGCATCACGCTCCCTCTGCAGGCGCAGGCAGTCAGACTGAGCTCGTCGAGCCTTGTTCTTCACCCCATACAGGTACTCCTGCAGTCCTGAGATTATGCCCTGTAGATCCTGCTTCAAGGCCTCATTAGCTGCTATCTGACCTAGTGTGGAGTAAATGATCGATAATCAAAAAAAAATTTCCCATGATGTGAATCTGAAGGGCTTCCATTCCATCTTTCCAGAATTTTTTACCATGTTTTTAAAACAAGTATTTGCTTTGACGATCACAGAATTGTGTTACGAACTTACATGATCTATGTCCAAAACATATTCAGACTTTTTTACACTAGTGTTTCTCCAGCATCTTACCTTCTGTCAGCTGTTGCTCCAAATCCTTGATTTCCTGTGTCTCCTTGGTGATGCGTGTGAGCATATCATCCAGCCGACCCTCAAGCTCATGATGCTTCCTGCTCATAATGGCCAGCAGCTGACTCTTACTGGCTAACTGAGCCTTCACATGAGTCTGCAAGAAAGTAAGGGGAATTTGAAAGTTTGAAAAAAGAAGACACCCTTGGGATGGGTTTTTAACATCCATTCTCATGGAGCTGATTTTCTAAGGCAACACATTGTTTCTGGAGTAAATCATTATACTAAATGATGCATTTCAATGAAATGTTTAATAAAAAATATTTTAAATGATAAAAGTATGACAGTGACTGCCAATGGGCAAGGAAAACCTAACGGGGAAAATGATTAGTACCAAAAAAGTATAATGTGCATAACATGGTCAAATGGGTAACATTTTTTTTTTACACCATTACGATTGCATATATACATCCAATGATACACCTATCAGTCACTACATTAAAACCACCTGTCTAATATTGTGTAGGTCCCAATCATGCCACCAAAACCACTGTGAGCTGTGGTGTCTGGAACATGTTAGCAGCAGATCATTCAAGTCCAATAAGTTGAAAGGTAGGACCTCTACAAATGGGACTACTCAAAACCTTGACATTTTACAGAGTGGCCTCTGCCGGGTAAGCTCTTCCCCATATAAGCAATGCACAGGTACTCAGACTTTCACATGATATTAAAGAAAGCAGGATTCATCACTTCAGTTGCTGAGTGATTCTTCTATTGCTCCATGGTCCAGTTATGACGCTCACATGCTCACGGTAGGTGGACAGGTGCGAATACACCTCCCAACACGCAGCGTGATGCACTATGCTGACCCCTTCCAAGAGATTGGACCAGATGGGATAGTCTTCACTTCCCATGTGCATCAGTGAGCCTTGGGTACACATGACCCTGTTGTTCACTGGTTGTCCTTCCTTGAAACTCTTATGGTAGGTACTGACCACTGCATACCAGGAACATCAAGTTCTGGCATACAAAGAAGACTGGTCATTTTGGACATGCTCTGACTAGTCGTATAGCCACCACACTTGTTACACTTCTCCATTTTGTATGCCACCTCTTGGCAGCTGCCATCGTAATGAGATCATCCGTGTTTTTCACTTCGTCTGTCAGTTTTTGTAATGTTATGACTGATCAGTGTATATCTAAAGACCCCCAGTTACGTATAGTCAGTAATTTAATGCACAGTTCTACAGTGTTCTGTTTGTTCTGAGATTACAGCACCCCCCTTCATTAACTTCCCCATTTGTTACTTCCACACTGTCATGCACCCACAGCATAAACAACCATATTATTATTTTATTCTATGCCTTCACATGAGTCTGCAAGACAGTAAGGGGAGTCTGAAAGTTTGGATATTATACAAAGTCTGGATATTACACAAATGAAGAAACACTTTTGTGTTATCTTTTCATGCTGATCCCATGATGTTGTACTCCTAGGGTGGCCTATTTATAAAACATAGATAAAAAACACACATTCACTTTTATGCTGCCTATTGATAACAACAAAAAATGCTTGTCATTCCTTTACAAGTACAATTCATCTCAAAACTAGAAATGTAAAATCTGCTCAGATCTTAAATAAACCACCAGAACAAACCTGTTAAAAAGGATTCAACAAAAATTTAAGAGTCATGCAATCACTGAACATGTTATGAAAACATACATTATGAAATGATGCAACCTGATGCAAACAACAAGCACAAGAACACAGATGTTTGAAATACAGATGTGTAAATCATGAGAAAAGAATGTGCGGGGCAGACCATGTGCCCCTCCCTTGCTCCAGTGGGGTACTTACTATAACAGAGGCGCTGTTTGGTTCACATCACCACAAATCCCATTCTCCACTGTTACTGCCACATGAGAGGTTACAGGGAGGCTTTGTGCTGAGCTGCAGCATTTCCTGCCTCTCTCAGTTCCTATCCTTCTCCCTGTAAACTTTTAGCCATGAAGCTTTTGCCTGCAGGCTCTAGCCAGAGCACAGGCTTTCCCCTCTTCTTGGGACTTCACCCCCCCCCAACCACCAGCCCCTCAGTGCACTCACACTGATCTTCTGTGCACTCCCCCCAACTCTCTCTACCACTGGCTTTGAAACAACACAGGAAACTCTCTTTCCAACCAATCACTGCCTGAGACTGGGCTTTGACAATGCCTTGCTAAGAGGGAGTGAACAACTTTATTAGACTCCACCCAGATTCCCCAGAGAAAGCCTTCCCTTTTTCTTAAAGAGACACGCTTCTGGACCTTGTTGCTTACAAGACCCTTATTAGACACCTCACTAACCCTGTGTTCCATGGGGATGCTAATCATGTTGTTTTCCATGCATCAGGATTGTTGTCAGTATGAAACCAGGGAAACATTATGGTTAGCTTCCTTTATCAAACTTAGCTGTAAGTACAGCTGTTATTTAAGGACACATATGGCCCTTTGTTTCCAGTTCACTGTGTTCAGCAAATAAACGCCTACAGCAGGAAATTACTTACTGGAGCTCTCAGGTAAACAAATACAATGTGAAATGCAACCGGGTTTCAAAATTTGTCTGGGCTGTTCGGTCTGGGAGCGCTATTCTTTGTCAGAAACAGCAAGAAAGAATAATGTCAAGACGCAAGCAGTCAAAAACAGATGATGGAAATCAAATGAAAGGACGCTGTATTTATGAATGCAAATTCTTTCTGCATCTTTATGCTTGTCACTGTCACTGCCAAACTTGGTGTTTTAAAGCACAAACACAGTATGAGAAAGAAGAAAAGTAATGTAATGGAACTTGTGGAGGCAGCAGAGTTACTGACATGTCTGGGGTCTTCTGCATTCAGGGTTTGCAGTAAACTCTGGAGTTGCTCCAGCTCCCCCTGAGTATGGCTTAGCTCAGCGCTGTGCTTGTCCAGCTGTTTCTCGAGTGCCTCAGCCTCCTGTCGAAGCTCCCCCAGCCTCTGTATCTTCCCCTGCAGCTGCTGCCTCAGATGTTCCTTCTCTGCCTCCGAAATCTGCAAGAATACCACAAGTAATGGGGCTTTTACTTACACTACTGCCACAAGCACTGTCAAAAGCACAAGCTACATTTGGGAGCATTAGGTTTGCAGAAAGGTCTTTAAACATATCTAAAGCCTTGGATAAAAAGTAATCTGTAAGGGAATTTTGTAATTAAGCCCTAAAACCCAATTACTTACTCTTATAACTACATATCTTAATAAACCTTCAGATTAATAACTTAAAAATTAGCCTAGGGTTTAAAGGATTTTAATACAGGAGTGTGTGATATTTCGCTACTACTATTTGTCTCTTAATTTTAAGATCTTATTAGAGGAACAAAGTAAGACATCAAAGTCAGCAAGAGTCAAGGAATTTTGAGTAACAAAAAGGCATCTAACTTTTATCTGAGATGCTGCCTCTTCTAGTTGGCGTAGCTCCTCGTTGGCTCTCAGGATCTGTTGCTCTGTAGATTCTATTTCCTTATGCAGCTGCTGTAGCCGCTCTTCTGCTACAAATACACCATATATTACTGATCAACAGCTATGCCTGGTTAATTATATTGTTCTAGTGTTCTAACTATGCAATAACATGAAGTAAAGTAAAGTGGCCCCTTATAGTCAAGTGTGAACACACCACAGTGCACAGTGTGAAATTCTTTCTCTGCATTTAAACCATTCACTAAACGAAACAGTGGGCTGCCACCAACAGCGGTGATGGGAAGCAGTGTGTGGGGATTGTACCTTGTTCAAGGGTACCTCAGTGGTGCTACTAACAGGCCTGGGATTCGAACCTATGGCCCTCTGAATGCAGGGGAAACTCTTTAACCACTGGGCCACCAGCTGCCCCAAAGTTACTCTACTACAATAAGTAGACATTTCAAACCAGTAAATACTTTTAATATGGGTCTACATTACACCAGTGGCGGCTGCTCTAAGACTACAAGGTTAGCTCCACTTCTTCTAATATGTCAGAAAATAAATGTTCAAATATGTCGTATTTATATTGTTTTTTGATCAACTTCATGATTAGCTCCTTCAGAATCAGGTATTTATTGTAGATTGTTTGATGCGATTGTCTTGTCATACATTTCTGTGGAGCACAGCGCATTAAACCCTCCTGAAGCGCAGCTTCACTGGAGCTCTATGGACAGGCACAGAGGGGCGTGTTTCACTGCAGAACAGCTGGACAGTGACTGGATAAATGCACCAAAATCGCCACTTCCAGGGAAGCTCAGCTTCTCTGGGAGTGAATGGAGAAGTGGGCGGGCCAGGACGCTGGGCTGCTGCATGATG